>JAKSZP010017412.1:0-99692 GCA_022478985.1 Massospora cicadina
GTAAAATGACTACTCCCAATAGTAAGCGCGACATACAGGTATTTTTGGGAATGGTTGGTTACTACTGGCGCTTTATCACTAATTTTAGCTGCATTGGGGCCCGCTATCCAAGTTGTTAAAAAAAGGACGCTGTGTTAAAATGGATGGAACGTCATCAATCCATTTTTGATACACTCCATATGGCATTGATAAGCGCACCAGTGTTAAAATATCTGAACTTTGATTTAGAGGTTATCATTCAGACGGATGCATCCCTCTCCACTGTTTGGGCTGTACTTTCTCATAAAGATGACGATGGAGAGGAACATCTTGTAGCGTACTGTAGTTGAAGTCTGAACTGTCACAAGCATAATTATACTGTGACCAAGAGGGAGTGCTTAGCAGTGATCTATGCATATAAGCAATTCAGAGTCTATCTGCATGGGGTAAAGTTTAAAGTTGTGACAGATCACGCATCATTACGCTGGTTGCAGAACCTCAAAGAACCTGAAGGCCATTTGGACCGATGGGCTCTTAAGTTGTAGGCTTATGATTTTGAGATTCTCCATCAGCCATGAGTAAAGCATCAGAACGCTGACTGTTTATCTTGGTTACTGACTATTGCTGTGGCAGCGGACCTCAGCAACATGATGTACCGTAAGATGCTCAGTAGAAAATATGATGACAAACCACCCCAAGTAATCAAAGTGTTAAATGAGATGCAATCAAATACCTTCCAATGGAATGGGGAACTGTACAAGTGAATCGGCGATTCTATGGTGAATTTTTTGTGCCCCTCAGCATTACTAGGAATCATTATGAGCGTGCACAAGGCAGTCAGGCATGGTGGAGTGCGTAAGACTATGGAGTTGTTATGGCCCTGGTACTATTGGGAAAGTATGTGCTTTGATGTCCTTGAAACTATATCTTGTTGCCATCAGTGCCAAGTGGAGAAGCCATTTCACCGTACAACATCATATCAGTTAGTGAAACCACACTTCGCTTGGCACATGGTTTCCCTCAATGTCGTTGGCCCCTTTTCAACTGGAGCCAACCGTTGTAAGTACATTTTTGTGGCTATCAACTACTTGACCTGGTGGGTTGAAGTAAGGCGATACAAGACTTGGGGGAAGTTACTGTGGCCAGGTTTGTGATGGAATGCATTATTCAGTGGCATGTCTTCCCTCAGTTTATTCTCACTGATAATGGAACCAACTTTACCTCACACATCCTCCCCAAACTGAAAGAGCTTATAGGAACCTGTGGGGTTCTGATGACCACATACCACCCCAAGTCCAACGGAATGGTCGAACAAGTGAATGGAACTCTGGTGAACATACTAGAAAATTAGTAATGGATTGACCTTCCGATTAGAGCTCTTTCCTTTCCACTGCCATGTTCACCTATAACATTAGTTACCATTCCGCCATGGGGAAGAGTCCCTTCCAACTACTATATGGCAGACAACTAGCTCTTCTGGTGTTGCTTTATTTGTGTGTAGAAGAAACCAGTGGACTGGAACCCCACCGCTAGTTGACCAACCTCATGAACATACTGATCAAACTGCTTACCAAAGCATATTCCTTCAGCTTAGCCAAGAAGATAGGAATCAGGCCGCCGATAAGGCATGTCATAGTGGTCTGGCACCATTCAAGGAAGGCGATATGGTTCTCTTTCATGACCAACATGGTTTGGGTGGAAACACAAGCTGGCCAGTATTTGGATTGGTCTGTTCAAAGTTTTTAGAGAAAACTGGAGTCAACACATATACTATTAAGGATCCTACAAGTGGTCAGATTATTAACCAAGTACACGCAAAGTTCCTCTGACCTTACAAACAATAGGATCTTATTGTCCAGTCAAGGAGGGGGTAATGTCGTAATTCTGATATGACTGGACAATAATCGTGGGACAGCAGGGCGGAATCTGCTAAACTTAGTGTCAGTTATGATTATTCGAGTACCTTAAGATGAGCAATATTGGGATATAATTGATTATTAATGGATCGCCTCTAAATAAGGTGACAAGGTGATAAAGCGATGTCAATATTTGATGAATACAAATTAAATCGCCTACAATTAGGGCGACAGAGGATTAGAGAATAACAAGCTAAATTTGAGGAGAATTGGCGGAATAGAATAGCCTAAGCCATGAGAAGCAGTATCACCTGAAGCCGCCGTATATAAACGAGATGGATGATTAAGAGAATTACTATCTTTAGCATAGAAGAGACGGGACAGCGAAAGGTAGCTGTATTTATAGAAAAAATAAATAAACAATTAGTTGGGGCAATTGCTCCAATTTTAAGTATATTTTCAAGTGTGTCTAAAGGACTGATGATCCTCACATCATCTATCTGTTGCTCAGTGGGTTTGACCTGTGCAAATAACCTGAAAGATCCTAATGATACCATCCAAAATTATAACAAACACCATAAAGGTGTATATGTTCTCCTTCTTTTCAAATTTAAACGCGTTATTGGGGTTAATATAAAGTTTTCTATCATTTTATATGTTCCTGTTAGGACGCAATGAATCATTCAGTAGCTTTATGTTGAAAGCTTGAGGAAATGAACCAAAATGAGTTGAGGTTGTCAGGGAAGCACTAGTTAAAGACGCTGGATGGGTTTGGTTCTTCCAAACTGATTGGCCATTATTAATAATATAGCCAGTATTAAGTGTAGTTGGCGCTTCATTGCATCAGATACCAATTCCGTCAAATTATCTGGCATGAATTAAACGGCGTAGTTTCACCTTAAATAATTGTTCAACTCTTTAAGCGTTGGTTGGCTACAGTGAAGGTAGACTTTAAGTTGAGTACAAGAGTCAATTACTATCTGCTTCCCTTATCTGTAAATTAGCTCATGTAGAGTGCAAGACCCTTATAGTTCATTATTTAAACTCATTAATTTGTCCATATTTCAATCAAGAATATTAAACTTCTGTGATATGGGTTCTGAAACTTGTTTTAGCTCCTGATTTAAATTTATGTTTTACCAGAACATATGTGAGCCAGCAAGTTGGTTGTTATAGATTCTATAAAATGGATTACTCATATTATTGTTGGGGCGGCGAGGTTCTTAAATAAGTTTGTAGTACATATTTAATTTAATAGTGCACTCTACAGTCAGCATTAAATATTGCGCTTGGTGCTGAGTATTGAATAAATAAGGTCACAGGCTCTAGTGCACTAATACTTGATACTCTGTATGATGAAGTGTATTAGTTATAAACACTGGAAATATCTTAGGGTTTTAGGGCTTACTAAAAAAACTTCTCAACCACAGTATTGCAAGTCTACCATTGGTAGATGTGTTCATGGTTCATCATGGCTTGTAAAAGATATTAAAAGACCTCCTATTATACATAAGTGTTTAGATTTTATACTATCTGAGGCTTTCAACGTCAAAGCGCAATGGTATCAGTGCTCTGATCTTTTAGGTCATTCAAAACAAATTCTGGAAATAAAGAAGGTTTAGTTCAATACCATTATGACTTACAATTAGTATAATAATTGACCAAATTATTTCATGACAATGGTAATTCACCATTATTCCATAAATCCTATATGAAAAATATTATGCCAGCGTTGGGGAGAGGTAATTGGTAATGTTTTTGATGGTATAAGAATATTCTGGTGTAGAAGAGATGGTTATTGTCTATAAAAAATCATTTTAGTTAACACCAGCGTGGTGGCCAGGTGTCAATTAAAAGCGTATATATAAATAGAAGAGATATAACATAGAAGATAATAGTCATTTTGATCTTATGGTAGACCAATACAATCATAACTGCGAGCAGAAAATGGCAAACAAACAAACAGGAAAACAAAAGATCTAAAATAAATGTCAGAGTCACACTTCATAGCTTTTCATATATTATACTTATTAGATTAAATTTTAATTTATCAGCCTTGCTACAGAAGCTTCTTATACCATATCTATCTCTTAAGGGACGTCTTGAGATTTCTTAGAAGTTACATCAACGCACCTGCGCAAATAATTTATTGTTGCACTTAGATTTTCTAAACAACAAGTGTGTTGAAATTAGGCATTTACGAGGCACATAAACTATTTGATAAGAGTATAGATATATTATATAAAATATTCCCATATGGATAGTGTAACTAACAGTTTTTTGCATGACGTTTTCCCAAATCTTGAACCTAAGGGTTTTCCATCACAGAAATGGTTGTTTGATTTCCCATTTGAAGGAACATTAATGAATAATTTAGATATTAAAAAAAGTAAACTTTTGGATTTTAATTTAGTTCTTGTTTAGCCATCAGCGCTGAAATATTTAAGCTTTTACGCCTTAAACTAGTCCATTACCTAATTTATAAGAATCTCTCTATATGTTAACATGGCAAGTCTATGCTCCCAGGGTAGATTTTATCTGCCGCGTTGCCCCTTATAGTGAACTTACTTTGCTAATATATATGTATTTTACAACTATAGTATCTTTGCTATTTATAAAGTCAGCAAGGACAAAGGAATCAACAACGCCTTTACTAATTTTAGATTATGTAAATAGCTTTAGAGACACCAAAGGTGATGAGATAGTTGGACACCATACCTCTGCCAAGTTTTCATGGATCTTGCTGATATAAATCAAGACTGAACTGCCACTCAGGATGAATTACTAACCAAAGCAAAAGCCCAAATACCGCTGTTAAAGTTATCCACAAGGTTGTAAAATAAAGCGAGTTTGGAGAGTACCAACGCCTGCTGTGTAATCCCAAAATTGGATCACATAACTGGAAATTGGTGCCGCAAACTTTTTTATTAATAAAATTGGAAACTAAAAATAGTATTTAAAAAATTCATTGGAACTAGGAAATAAAAATAGAGCGACAGAATAACATAATAGGGACTGCTTACTTATAAGCTAGAAGAGTGGATGTCAGGATTTGAGATGATGAGCAAGCTGAAATCCCTAAGCCCAAATCAGCCTCAACATATCAACTCTTGAACCAGCGCAAATGAAACCTTACACTTAAGGCGCCAAACTAGATTTGATCAGAAAGCATCATGCATATGAGAATTGATGGAAACACCTTCAGGAATCCCATTCTTACTTCCCAAATCTTGAGAGTCGCCACCCCTACTGCTATGGTCATGAGGATGACACAATACAATGAGGGCGCTGACCAGGCGGTCAATCTAGAAAACAGTAAAAAATCCTGATCTTATGGGGCCACAAAGGTCCCTGAGGTGCAAGTCCCCACAACCCTATAATATTGACGCTTTTTAACTCAATAAAGTAGTCTATATTTGTCCAATTTTTTGTTTTTCTACCTCTCCGCTAATTTTCACCTTTGATCTCATTTTTGGACTTTGATAACAGTTAAGAGAGCTGTTATGTTGATAGTGGAAAACAGGGATAATGTGCGTAAACCTAAGAGATTATTTTGCAATTGTTTTACCATGACTTGACACACTAAGATGCTACCAAGGATGATTTTAATCAGACCTGACCAAATGGGTCAGTATCAAAGCTTTTGCTAAAGTTTTTATGGCGCGATTCTACCTAGCAAGCTGGCAACAATTCATGTGGCAGATGACAGGTCGCACCCAAGGCTAGGGCAGGTAGGGGTGGTCCCATTTTGGTAAATGGCTTGGCATGACCAACCCATTGGGGCAGTCGCACCTGCACTGGTTGTAATGAAGGAAGTCAGACAGAGATTTTGAGTCTGAGGGTGATTCAAACAATTGAATTTCATTCAAAACAAATTTACTCTCAAAATTGGGACATAAACTAGAAAGAAGCCATCTGGCAAAGCGAAAAGATGTAACTAATTTGTTAAGATGGATTATGGCCAACACCTCCTCCTGATAAACCACCTTGATCTTAACCACCATGTCTTTGGTGGTGAGATGAAGGGGCAATGTCCAACCTTCAGAGGGTAGACTGTCACCTACCTCTCATCAACAACATGGGCTAGATCGATCTGGTTGGTGAGGGGTGAGAACCATTTTTGGCCCCTTCTTTGTTATAAAGTAATTTTCTCCCTGTTGAGACGCAGGGGGTGCTTCCCAGGACTTACATTATCCATCCTCTTTTTACAGAGGAAGCACTACAAAGAACTTTGGAGAGCACAAAGTTCTTATGCGCCTAAGGTAACATGATGGCCAAAAGTAAGCTCACCTTCTGGAGAGGACTAGGAGCTTCATGATATTCCACATTGAAGTTCTCCACCAACTCATGGCAATGGACACAATTGATGGAACTTACCCAGATGTTTAAATGTGAATTGAATCTCTTCCAGATGACTAAGTACTGAACCAACGTAGGGATTTCTGTGATGCCAAAATCGCGTTAATTTTTTGCCTCTTATGAATCCTCAACCAGGATTAGCTCTAGCTCAGCTGGTTCTATCCCCTAAATAAGGGGACAACTGGGAAGCGTGGAATATGGGATTTTGCTTCCAATGATTGGTAAGGGCCAACTGGAAGACCCAATTTTCTAGACCTCATCCACTAAGTGAGGTCCAGAGCATTTTCTTGTGAACTTCTGAGAAGGAACCTTCATACACAAGTGTCATATATACAGAATAACTAAGGAACCGCCTTAGTATTGTTAGCAGGGAGGCGTTTGAAGTCCACAAACCACTTGTAATCAATAATAGCCTTTGTCAAGTGCTCCCAAACCAAGGATTGTGTACACCAAATTTATTGCATATGGTCAGCTGTGGCAGGCACCTCCAGGCGAAGGCAAGGACTAATAAGGAATGAAGGGTTGTACCTCAGGGTGACTTCATAGGGAGAAAAGCTGGTGGATGTGTGTATGGCATTACTGTATAAAAATATGCTAAGTATAGATTTGCGGCCCAGGTATCCTAAACAGTGGAGGCATATCAGCAAAGATGCTGCTCAATTATCTGGTTGACCCCCTTCCGTCTGCCATCAGACTGGGGGTGGTAGGTGGTGGAGTGGAACAGCTTGATCTTCAGGATGTCTATGAGTACAGAACAAAAAAGAGTTTTATATTAAAATACAGTTACTTACTACCTCATGAGGTAGGCCAAACATGGAAAATTATGTTAAATGTAGAACCTGACCATTTTTACCAAAGTGATTGTTAAATTCTGAGGATCACTTAATTGATATGATAAATATTGCACGTTTAATCAAGAAGAAGTTTGGCTGAAAGATCCTCAATTTAGCTAGTGTTTTACAGTACTTCAACCACTCGGAAGCTCACTAGGCCTATTAAAATAAATCTGATTCTTCTGGTCAATCTTAAGCTTAATTTTCCCTATGTATTTAGGAACTTCTACTAGAGCAGGCAAAGCACAAGTTGAGATTTCTGACTTAACAGATTGTTGATTCTATTTTAGATAAGACTCTGATAAAAACAGATTAGGAATTAAGTAAAATACATCTTTATTAGATAATATTCTTGGATTATCTCTCATTAGGCCAAGTGCCAGTATTTATACCTCTAGGACATCTCATGGCCACATATCAAGCATGCAATTTCTGAAGTTATTTATTTTCCACCTCAGTTTGGCCCTTGAACTGATATAATTATGACTTTTTGCTATGACTATTGGTAGCAAAATACTCTCATATTTGGGAAGAATTCAGGAGCAAAAATCGCAATAGAAACGTGCAAAATTGTCCTAGGACCAGTTCAAACTGAGTTTTAATCATACAGCTAATGAAATATGACTTCTGGGAAATTTGGCATTAACTAAATTATTGACATACCCCTAGTTGGAACATTGGCTGGCCTCTCATAATAGCACAGGTATTCTCATTTGAGTGGTCCATATGCAAGTGCTATTGTACCAATTACAAGTATCAACATACAAAATTAGCCATAGGGTTGGAAATTGATTATGACATTATGATGCTAAATTTTATTAATCTATTTGTCCATGAATTTTAGAGGTTATCTTCAGGATTGATCCTCAGACAATTTATTAAGATAAATGATCAATATTACTTTTAATTAATTAGGACCAAATACCAAGTTTTAGCATGTAAAATTGTCCTAAATTATGCAAGGATATCTTTACCAAGCTTTTGAGAGAATAATTGAATTAAATTGACATTGAGTTATTTAGCCCAGATTTTATAATAGTAATCAGCTTTAGTTGAGAATTAAAGTAATTGACCCAAGTTTTGAGAAAGATAATTGGCCTGATTTGTTGGTTGTTGAAGATTTTATTTTTGGGTCAATCACCAGAACCTGAAATTTCCCCCACTTGACTTAAACTTAAGCCCTACGATTCCTGATTAGCCTTCATTCATCATTCTTCAATTTCATTGTAAATTGCCAATAAGACTGGGATAGTTGCATATCCTTAACTTCAGACCTAATTAATGATGGATTTGGTCAGATACCCTCCCCTCCTCAAGTGTAAACTATAGTATTAATTAGGTTATATTTTTTTCTTTAATTTATTTTAAAGCTTTTTAATATATATTTTGATTTTCTTCTTTATTTTTCCCTTTTTTGCAATGCTCTTATTATATATAATTCTTAGTCAGCCAGCTTATTGAACCTTTTTAGAAATTCTACTTGGACTCAGCTGTATATATGGCCTGTCCTAATCTCCTTGATTGTGTATATGAACTGGAATGTCTTCTCAATTATTTTGAATGGCCCAACCTAGATGTGATCTAACTTTTGCAATCAGCTTGATCCATGTGTGTTGCAAAAAGACTTCATTGTTAACTTCAACTTTGAATAAAATATATAGCAATTTTCTATATTCTTTTATGTTGGGCCTTTTTCATGGCAAAGTTGTTGTCAAAAGCTTGAACATGCCGATTGATTGTAGTTTCTGAAAGCTTCTTGACATATTAAGGATAACAGTTATTGCCAAAATCTTTTAGGACTGAATATAATAGCAATGGCAAGGACAGATTTCTTCCATTTAATAACTGAAAAAGGGACATCCTGGTTACCAAATGGTAAGAGATATTGTAGGCAAATACTGCCAAACTCAAGTAAGTTATCCATTTAGATAGTTGGCCAAAGTCATTTTTTTTATAATGTTCACTAACGTCCCGTTTGCACGCTCAACTGTACCATTAGTTTTGGGATGATAGGGAGCGGAAATCATGCCTCATACTCCCATTAATTAATTGAGATTAGAAAGGACTCTTACGGTGAAATTTGTTCCACTATTAGTAAAAGTAATCTGGGGACATCCATGTTTGTGGATGATGTTTATAAGGACGAACTTGACTGTAGTTGCCACTACTGCTTCCCAAATAGCCTTGGCTTCAACCCATTTAGTTAAGTGGTTGATAGCTATGATAATGTATTTAGCCTTCGAGTTTCTTGTTAGAAAAGGGCTGACAACATCAATAGATATGATGTGCCAGGCAAACTTAGGCTGAATAAGCTGATAAAATGTGCTTTATTTGTAATGGTTTCTCACCTTGACACTCTGCACAGCATTATAGCATTTCTTGGATGTTGAAATGCATTGACTCCCAATAGTAGAATTGCTTCAAATGCTCCTTCGTCTTTTTTAATCCACCATGACCTATGGCCTTATGGAAAGCCAAAATAATGTTTGTTTGGGCTGATGGTTTTGGAAAAATATACATCTTGCCCTCAATGATCTTATAAAGTGTCCCTTTTTTGCTAGTTGTATCATGTCATAAATCTGATAATAGTTTTTTTGGATAAATTCAGGCTCATCTTGGTACTATCCACTGATCATTTTAATAAACAACTCATTGGCGGCCAGATTAAGTGTTGCAATAGTGGGCAGTTGGGAAAGGCAATTGGCATTTTGATGTTTTACCCCAGCAAAATGCTCAATTGTGTAGTCATAAGCTTACAGCTTTAACGCCCAGCGGGATAATTGGCCTCAGGCTCTCTTAGTTTGTTCAATCATCTTGGGATGCATAATCAGTAACAAGTTTTAAATGAGTGCCATGCAGGCAGACCTGAAATTGCTTGCAAGCATATATAAAAGCTAAACATTCTTGTTCTTTCACCGTGTAATTTATCTTATGAACATTTTAGGTTTGACTAGTGAAGGCAACTGGATGTTCTTCATTGTCTTCCCTGATCTGAGATAATATGTCCCCGCTGCCATTAGGAATGCGTCAGTCTGGACGATAAATTACACCAAAGTCCAGATATCAAAGAACAAGCGTGACCAATAATGCCGATCAGAGTCGATTATATGCATTTTGGCAAGCTGAAGTCAAGCAAAATGGGACCTGTTGAATTTTTGGTCTACTTTTAATGGCTGGTTCTTCTTCTGCAGTATGGTGGAGTTTCATACATCTATTGTATGGTGATAATAGACTAGATGATGACTATAGTTCAAGATATAACTCCTTGGTGATAGCACTTTAAAAACATATTCTCCTATCAATACTCAGATGATGGCACGCTGCACTGATTTTACTGATCCCAAGTAAATTCTTGACTTTTTACAACTTAAAGTATTATACAAAAAAAGCTTATAAGTTAAACTATGAACTTGTGGTAATAGTTGATTGTACCTTATTAGTATTAACTTGGAGATAATTTATAGGGTTTGATGTTCACCACATCTTACCCATGACGTCTCATTTTCAATGGCACTTGGCAGAGGAGCATATAAAATATATGTTTGAGGGTCTACAATCCTTTGACTCAGGGCATCTCACATGGCCTCAGGGTTGGTGTAGGTTTTCTCAATATTCTTAAGACAGCGTTTCAGATGCGTCTGCAAATAGCTGAACCAATTCTCTTTCTCAAGCAATTGGCAGCACATACTAAGGCAATTCATATCATTAATTAGTAATTAATTCAGTCAAAAACTCAATTGACATTAAAAACTAATTTTGACATAGATCAACAAAGCCCACTTTTCCAAGTCATTAAGCCAATACTTAATATTAAGTCTGATTAAAAAACAAAGCCCTCAAGCCCATTTCATCATACTCAAATATTATTAAGTAAAATTGCTAGGCCACAAATCCCAAGTTTGGATATACCTAAGATATTTTTTTTATAATTACTGACAATTTAGATCCATTCAACCATTCAACACTTACCCCTCCTTGACTGGATAAAAGCGGAGGGTATTTTTTTTCTCTTAATCAAAAACATCCAATTTTCTCAACCTTCAGAATAGGATGCTACGTTAAAAGCCTTTGGCCTTGGATAAACCTTTCTTATTAAACTCCACAATTCCATGCTGCATGCTACAGTTGGTTCAGGCGTGCTGCCTTCGTTTCCTAGGTTCTATGCCTGCTGCAGCTCCAGCAATCTTTGGCGAACTTGAACTGGACCCTTGGCTTTGATTTCACTCTCCTCCCCCTACTGAAGAAGGGTTACCTGGTTCCAATGCTGGCAAGGCATCAAATTTCTGAATAAAAATTCAAGTTTTTATACTTTTTGCCTTTATATTATTAATATTATTATGATTTTTTTTATTTTTCTTTCTTTTTTCTTTGTATTATTAATCTTTATGATATGGATGAAGGAATTTAGCGTGTACTCAATTCACAAACCAGCCACCTTAATCCTTAATGGTATATACATCTTCAGAAGATTTCTCCAATATAATAAATGGACCTTTCCAAAGTGAGGCCAGCTTGTGCGCACGGCCTGCTCTATGAGTGTCACAATATACTACTAAGTCTCCTTCCTTGAACTTAGTCACTGTAGCTCTTTTAGAATCATTGTAGCTCTTCTAACTAGTTTTTTTGACTAATCACGTTTTGATAGGATTTAAATTGCAACTTGACTAGAGTCTTTGCTAGTTGCTCAACATAATTATTTGGGTTGATTGATTTGGTTGAACTGAGTACTGAATATAATAATGGAGGCAGAGCTGCTGTATACCATACAGAAGTTGAAATGGAGAGTGGCCTATGCTGCTGTGGTGTCCAATATTATATGCAAACATGGTAGCACTAATTGAAGTCGCACATTGCAAAGGCAACAAGCTGCATTTTTGTGCAAAATGCCGACTAAAGTGCTATTTACTTGCTCTACCATGCCATTAGTAGCAGGATGGTATGGTGTTGACAAAACTCCTTTGATAGACATCAAATCATTTAACTGTTGTACCATTTGGGCATTAAAATTCGTGCCATTGTCTTTCAAGATCTTCTGGGTGATCCATGCTTATAAATAATATTATCCATAATGAACTTTGCAGTAATTAGAGCCCCAATGTCTCAAATTGCAATCACTCTCACTCATTTCATCATATGGTCAATAGCAAAAATTATTTATTTGTTGCCTAGGCTACTCACAGGCAAAGGGCCAACTATATCAATTGACACAGTATGCCAGTCACAGTTGGGTTTGATCAAATGATGTTTTACATCCAACTTCATAGACTTTGCAATTTGGCATGAATGACTTTTATTGAGCACATCTTGGATATCAAATTGCATGGAATCCTAATAGTAACTCATTTGAATTAATTTAGCCTCTTGGTTAATCCCCCATGACCAAAAAACTTTGTGTGCTTGTGTAATAATATCCATTTTATTGGAAGGTTTTGGGAAAATTTGACGTTGCCCTTTAGGCTTAAGCTTGTATAAAACTCTATTTTGATATTCAGTGTCAGTTAATGCTTTTTTGATCACTTTTTGTATTTCAGGTGACTCATTTCCATACTTTTGGGCAATCATTTTTTCATGAAGCTCATCGGCCAAACTGCTCAGGACAGCTACAAAAAGAAGTTGAGATAGTTTATCTGAATTTTGATGGGCCACTACAGCTCTATATTAATTTCATAAACGTACACTTGTAATTTCAGGGCCCAGCAGGCTAATCGTCCCTATAATTCCTTGAGATTGTGCAGCCATTGTAATGAGCTGTTTTATCACTACTTGAAACCTGGTGCCATGAATGTAAAACCAAAATAGTTTACAGGCATAGATGAAAGCCAAAAATTCTTTCAGTCACTGTATAATTACGCTCATGCTTATTTAGCATCCTGCTTTAATAAGCAACCAGATGATCCTCGCCATCATCCCCAATCTGAGATAGCACACCTCCAATTGCAGTCAATGAGGCGTCAGTTCTTATGATAAAAGGCTTTCTAAAATCTGGATATTGGAGGATTGGCGCCATGCTCATTTTGCTTTTCAAAGCCTTAAAGGCTTGATGGCGCTCTTGTAAGTCCCATGGAACGTCCCCTGGCCATTGGTTGGGCCCTTTTCACATTTCTGAGCAGGAAGGTACTGAAGAGGATGGCTGTATCTCTTGTTACTCAGGGCGATCTCACCCACGTGGTAGATGAGTGCTGGGTAACAGCTCTTCCACTTCGGATCCCTCCTCCAGTACCCACACTTACCTTAGCAGAACTGTTATGGGGAATTAGTGAAATCCGCACTAAGATCATCAAAATAATATCTATAAGAACAAAATTGAGTGGCAGTCAGCCTGATGTTCAAATTTCAAATGGTTGGAAAGGAATGAAAAACTGATCTATCAGCTGGAATGGCCAACGGCTTTGATTTGTATAACACTACAATCAAGAAAATCCCCTCCCAAAATTGTCAGGGATCATCCCCGACAGGCAGGCAACAGCATTGGGAACCATTGATGAGGGTTTGAAGCTCCCTGCCAGCAAATTGGGTGTTGCGCCAAAAGAAATGATTGTGACCAAATGAACGGCCCAGCGACTGGGCATGGGCATCCTGAACCTGTCTCCAACCAAATGGGCCCGCCCCTACATGTGTGGCCTTGGGGGATTCCCACTACTCATCAGGCTAAATGCCATTGCACCAACCATCAGAAATGTATCCAAGCTTTGGTTTGGACGTTTGAAGTCAAACCTATAGTGACTCGGCCTGCCACCAAATTCTTCAATGTCAGTTCTCAGTTAACTTATCTGTTCCCCATTCCTGAACAATTCACCAGTTAGGTCATGCTTGCGGGACCCAATCCCAGCTTGTTTCCTCTTTAAATTGACCACTATTTAATCAGTTGCATCACACTGAGAAAATTGTTGGTCAATTTTTCTTCCTTAAATTTTCCATTAAAAACCTTCCCTAAAAATTTAATTTTATATGTTGAAAATTAAACTGCCTTTTCCGCTGGCACTCTCATACCTCTCAGGACTAACAGCCATGTTTGTCTGGTATTCTATTTTATGCCTTTACGAGATTCTGGCTCACTGGAAGTTATTGGTGAAATTCCTTTCCAGTTTCATATCCGTCATACCAGCAGCCATGCCTTGGGCATTCTGGTTTGCTGTTCGGGTGCTCTGGCACCTAGGCTGGCAGGTCAGTCTAATTCTTACTTGCTGTTTTCCTGACATAATTGACCAACCATTATGTCAACCATTTCCGCCTTTCTCATAGATATTGGCGCAGCAATGGCCCCTCCTTTCCAACTGAACCAGGTTTCAAAGAAGATATCCTGTCCACAATAGTCCAGTTCCACTCAAATTTTCAAACCCACACCCCATAGTTGCCGCAGCTATTTTACCCATATCAGTAGAATCTGACATCCCGACTTGCAATGAGTTTACCCCCCATAAGAGCCTAGCGGTTTCCCCTGACCCCACTACCATCTCTTTGGTATCACTGGATTCATCCACAACTACCAATAAAGAAAACTTCGATTACTTCTTAGTACCTATGAAGATTAGTGTTGGGTCCCATCACATCTCCTTTGAGGCCCTTGTGGACACCAAAGCTGCGGGAAATTTTATGAGCGTTGAACTGGCCCAACAATTGGAACTTGACCTGGATGCAGGCCCTTCAGTGATGGTTGCATCGTCAGCCTCCCAAAGCTCATACCTGGTTTGCCAACTAGTCACATTTTCAATACACTGTTCAGCTTCTGTGACCGCTTTTCTGCTATGACAAACTTGGTGTTTCCGGTGATCTTAGGAGTGGGATGGTGGCTCCAGCAACATGTCAAGATCCACCTGGAGTCTAACATGCTGTTGTTCGCTAATGATCAACTGGATGGTGAATTCCCCCTAATTGATACTCTTAAGAAAACTCAAGGTCATAGTTCTATCACTTCCCTCGTCTCTCCTGCAGGCATACCATCCAAAAACCCTTAAAGTTTAATGCGCTATCAAAGCATTTTCAATTCTGATAAAGTGGATCGTTGCCTCCTCACACTAGATTAGACTGTGAATTTCGTATGATGGTGGAGTTATTGAATATCAACTGCCCGTTGTATCCCCACATGGCAGAGGAGGAGGCTGCGCTCAACACTTGGTTGGATAATATGTTGAAAAAAAGGTGGTTGTTTAAGGAGACATCACCAGTCGCATCCCCATCATCTTTGCTAAAAAAGCTGATGGTTCCCTCTGCCCCTGCATTGACTATGGACACTTAAATAAAATCACGGTTTCTGATCCCTACCCCTTGCCTTTAGAGCAGACGATAAGCCAAGAAATTGCCAAATCTTGGGTGTTTTCCAAACTGGATATTGTCAATGCTTTTAACCAGATTCAGGTAATGAAAGGGAAAGAATGGTTAACAGCAATCTGGACAAAGCGAGGCATCTTCCAATTCTGTGTAATGCCCTTTGGGTTAAAGAATGCTTCCGCTATGTTTCAATGTGTGATCAACAATGTACTAGGTGACCTCTGGTTTACCTGCGCGGTTGCATATATCAACGACATTCTGGTTCACTCCCCAACTCCCAAACAACACGCTACTAACTTGGAAGCAGTTGTGGCCGCCTTGCATAAGGCAGGCTTGTCGTCAAGACTTCCAAGTGTGAGTTCTATGAGGAGGAGGTTACCTTCCTCAGGAATCTTGTTCTTAAAGACAGTTACGCAATCCCTCCCAATAAGTTGGATGCTATCTGATAATGGCCAACTCCAACTACCCAGAAACAACTACGAAGTTTCTTAGGAACCATCATTTTCTTAAAAAAATTTTCCCTGGAAATTTCCCAGCTAGCTTCCCCACTCCACCCCCTTACAGGGAAAAACGTTCCATTTTGCTGGTCGCCCAAATGCCAACAGGCGTTTGAATCAATTAAAGAGGTGTTCATGTCCCCTTCCATTTTGAAGCACGCCAATCCCACCAAGCTGTATATTGTTGCATGTAACGCCTTGTTGGTAGCAGTGGGGGAGGTGTTGCTTCAGAAGCATGATGGCTTGGAACACCCAGTCGCCTATTTTTCCCAAAAGTTCACCACTACAGAGCAGCCTTAGCCATTTATGACAAGGAGTTGGCAGCCGTTGCATGGGCATTAACTCATTGGAAGTATCTGTTATAGGGTGCTCAACATGAGTTAACAGTCCGCACGGACCACCAGGCTCTCTTGTATTTTCATAGACCCCAGAAACTGGCACATCGGCAAGCATAAACCTATCAGGACTTATGCAGCCTTAATTTCAAATACAAATTTGTAAAAGGTGCACTCAACGTACTTCCCAATTTTCTCAGCTGCATCCCTGCCCACTGTTCCTCAGACCCAGAGGAAGTGTACCTCGTTACCATGATTCCTGCCACCCAAATCCTGTTGATTGTCCCCCCTGTCATTTTTTCTGTCGCTCTGGCCGCTGGCGCTCCATTAGTTGCTCAGGTTTTAGCCAGTTAGATGGCCTGCCCTGAGGGCGTGGAGCTGGTCAAGCAGTTATCTCACCAGAGGCATAGACACTCCCTATATTCATTGGAGGAGGGTCTTATCTATTTTTAGTCACGCGTTTGGGTTCCTCCCTCCTTCAGAACTGAGGTATTTCGCGCAAATCACGACCCCCCCCACGGTAAGTCATCCTGGTAATAAGAAATGCACTGACTTGATCAAGCGGACCTACAATCGGGCGGGTTTGACAAAAGGTTTCCAGCCTGGATCACTGACTGTGATACTCGTGCTCGGGCTAAGTCAGACTGTTCTGGTAAAAATGGTCTTTTACACCCCTTTCAGCAGGTGGAGGGTTCATGGACGTTGGTGTCCATGGATTCTATCATCGAACTCCCCTGCTCTAATGGGTTCACTGCAGTGATGGTGGTTATGGATCATTTCACTAAATTTTCCCTCTTTATTCCTTGCACTTCCACAATTACGTTGGAGGAAAATTCCCGCCTTTTTGTACTTCATGTGTTCTCGATGCTTGGTCTCCCACAGGAGATCATCAGCAACCGTGGTTCTCAGTTCATGGCGCAGTTTTGGAGTGAACTCCTATTGATCCTAAAGATATCCCCCTGCTGTTCCACAGCATACAATCCCCAGTCTGATGAACAGACCAAGTGAGTTAACCAAGTCCTCAAACAGTACCTGCGTTGCTATGCTGCAGCTGCACAAGACACCTGGGCCAACAACCTTCCCCTTGCTCAATTCTCTTATAACAATGGAACCAATGCGTCTATGGGGTTTTTGACCTACGAAGCAACGTTGGGTTATAATCCTTCATTTTTGGTCAGACCTTGCTTGCAGCCTGAGGTTTAAGCTGCCACAGATCACGCTGAACATATCAGGTCAACTCAATCCTTGGTGCGGGAACACCTCACCAAAGCTATTGATGACTACAAGTAGTTCACAGATTGTAAGCAGCTCCTGGGTCACAAGTTTACAAAGGGCTCTTACGTTATGCTTGATACCCATCATTTACAAATTAAGCTCCTTCCCATAAATTTGCAGGTAAGCATTTGGGCCCCCATTTGGTGGAAGAGGTATTGGGTAACAGTGAGTTCCGGTTGAAGCTTCTGGCTCACTGGAAACAGCATCATGTCTTCCATGTTTCCAAGTTGTCACCTTTCAAGGGTATGGTTCCCATGGAACCTGAACCAATCATCATTGAGGATGCGGAAGAAGCCAAGGTGGAGAATAACCTGGCATCCCAAAAGTCCCTCTGGTCCATTCAATATATAGTGGCTTGGAAAGGGTATCTGGCATGTGAGAACATTTGGGTCAAGGCGCGCGATTGTATGAACTGCATGGATCTGGCTGAAGTGTTTCACAAATCCCACCCCAATGCTCCCCGCCCTCCCCAACAAGTTGTGACGGTTATGGCGATCAAGTTACTCAAGGCGCACAAGAATGTGGCTCTCATGCAGTTTCCTGGCGGTAGGGCCCTTTCCTTGGAAAAAGGAAAGAGTAATTTAAGTCCCAGGGAACGTCCTCTGGCCATTGATTGGGCCCTTTTCCCATTTCTGAGCAGGAAGGTACCAAAGAGGATGGCTGTACCTCTCATTGCTCAGGGCGATCTCGCCCACGTGGTAGATGAGCGCTGGGTAATAGCTCTTCCACTTCAGATCCCTCCTCCAGTACCCACACTTACCTCAGCAGAACTGTTATGGGGAATTAGTGAAATCTGTGATGAGATCGTCAAAATGAAATTGATCAGAACAAAATTGAGTGGCAGTCAGCCTGATGTTCAAATTTCAAATGGTTGGAAAGGAATGAAGACTGATCTATTAGCCAGAATGGCTGACACTTTTTAATTTGGCTAACACTATGATCAAGAAAATTTCCCACCCAAAATCATCAGAAATTATCATCAATGGGCAGGCAACAGCATTGGGCACCATAGATGAGGGTTTTAAGCTCCCTGCCAGCAAATTGGGTGTTGCGCCCAAAGCAATGATTCTGACCAAATGAACGGCCCAGCGACTGGGCATGGGCATCCTGAACCTGTCTCCAACCAAATGGGCCCGCCCCTACATGGGGTGGTTTTGGAGGATTTCGACTACTAATCAGGCTTAATGCCATTGCACCAACCATCAGAAATGTATCCAAGCCTTGGTTTGGACGTTTGAGGTTGAACTGATAGTGACTCAGACTGCCGCCAAATTCTTCAATGTCAGTTCTCAGTTAACTTATCTGTTCCCCATTCCTGAACAATTCAACAGTTAGGTCAAACTTGAGGACCCAATCCCAGCTTGTTTCCTCTCTAAATCGACTACTATTTAATCAGTCGCATCACACTGAGAAATTGTTGGTCAATTTTTCTTCCTCAGATTTTCCATTAAAAACCTTCCCCAAAATTTAGTTTTTATATGTTGAGAATTAAACTGCCTTTTCCCCCTGCACTCTCATACCTCTTGGGGTTAATGTCCATGTTCATCTGGTATTCTATTTTGTGCCTGTACAAGATTCTGGCTCACTGGCAGTTATTGGTGAAACTTTTTTCCAGTTTCATATCCGTCATACCAGCAGTAGTGCCTTGGGCATTCTGGTTTGCCGTTCAGGTGCTCTGGCACCTAGGATGGCAGGCAAGTCTAATTCTTACTTGCTGTTTTCCTGACAACTCCTCTGCCCAGAAAAAACGAACTCCTTCTTGTAGTAAGTGGAATAGGGGCTCAGCAATCTTCGCAAACCCTTCTACAAATCTTTGATAGTATCCTACCATGCCTAAAAATACTTGAACATCCCTCATACTCATTGGAGGTTGCATTTTGTTAATCGCCCCCACCTTTTGAGGTTGAGGCCGCAAGCCCTTTGAATTAATGATGAACCCAAGATATTCCAATTGTTCTTTAAAAATTGACATTTTCAAAATTTTATCTTCAGGTTGGCCTTCAACAGATGTTTGAACACTTGTTCAAGGTGCTCCAGATGTTTAAAAAAATGTTTGAAAAAATACATTGATATCATCCAGGTACACCAGTATGCAGGATTATTTAAGGTCCTCCAAAATTGTGTCCATTGCGCGCTGAAAGGTTTCCAGCGCATTGCACAGCCCCTGTGGCATGTACTTCAGTTGGAACAGCCCTTGAGCAGCAATCATTGTGCATTTTTCCTGCTTCTCTTGAGGCAGTTCAATCTTCCAATATCCTGAGATGAGGTCCATTGCAGTAAAATACTTTGCCCCTCCCAGATGATCCAGAGCATCATCAATTTTAGGCCCCAGATACGAATCTTTTTTTGTAATGGCATTGAGACATTGATAATCAATAACAACTCAACTGGTGCCATCTTTTTCCTTACGATTAAAACTGGGCTGGCCCATGGGCTTTTGGAGGGCACTATCATTCCACTTTTCAGCAATCTGTCTAGCTCTTATCTGAATATTTTGTCATTAGCCTTGGGGCGCCAGATTGGCCTCATTTTAATAGGCACATGGTCCCCAGTGTCTACAAAATGCTGTACTCCTATTGAACAACCTAAATCTTGGTCATCTTTGGCAAAAATTTCGAAGTATCGTTCAAAAAACTCTAGTGCTTTATCCTTCTGTTGTTCTGATAATCCAGTAAACAATTCTCGAGAAATTACAGTATGTGCCCCAAGGGTTTTGGTCAGTAAGCCAAACTCAGTTAAGTCACCAAATAGACAGCTGATTTTGACTCACCCTCAGAAACAGATGTACAAATGCGACTACTTGATATTTCTTGACCTTAATACTTCAGCTGGTCAAATTTGCTAGTAGGACATCAATCTCTTTGTGCCCTGATATAAGTATTCCAGGCGCCACACTAGGTTCCATTTGTGTATAATGCAACGGGGATACAACCTCCCCTTATAGTCCTTCTGGAATATCCAGCGTGGTCCAAGTCCTCATAACCAGTTGATGTCCTAAAGCTATTGTCACATCCTTATTCACACACAGAGGTATTCCTCAATTTCCATTTATGGTATGTGGCGGTTTTGATTTCCCCACTGAATGTATCCTACTGGTATTATCCTATTGCATAAGATATATTGATAAGGTTTCTGAGACATCTTGTGGGAATTATATTGTTACAAGAGTAATAAATCGGAAGTGATTGGCCAATATCATCAAGATGTTTTATTTAAAATCGCATGAGATTCCATAGGTCCTTAAAAAACTAGGTTCAATTAATACATCATAATTGGCATTTAGAAGCACTATTACAGGTGTGGCTACTACCAAAGCACCAAATCGCAGTGGCAAGGCGCTGTAAGCTCCTTCACTATTAGTGCTGTTAAAGCTTGTGGTCCCATATTCCTGATGGTGGTTAATATCTGGAGCTATTTTCAATTTCTTTACCAACTTCGTGGAAATGATGTTTACAGGTGCTCCGCTATCAACATTAGCTACAACTCTGATCTTGTTGACCAGAATATCCTCATAAGTGCACTCAGAGTAGTAAGAATCAATAGAGTTAACTAAGTGTATAGGGGAAGAATCCAAGGAGTTAAGAGTGTGCTTTAGAGTATTTACAATACTGGGACATTCATTGATGAATGTGTCAATTGGCATGGCTATATTCATCCCTTTCAAGCTTGGGGTATCTGCTGCATTGATTGGCCCTTCAGCTGGAATATTCTTAAGTATTTGTTACACATAGGGTTTAGCGACTACTTCAGAGGCTTCAGGTATGGCAACCTTACTCTGGGAGCGAATTACCGCATGTATGCTTGAAGAATCTTCATTCAATACTAAAATAGATTTCATTTCATTGTTAACTGAGGCCCCATGGCTAGCGTTTTCTTTTTTTTTTTTTTAGTACTAGATGGTCCCAAATGGCTAGCGTTTTCTTGTCGATCAGGTGGGACTGGTGTCTTAAGCACAATAGAGCGTCCCACATCTATTGTGCTTGTTCTTTTCCCTCCTCCTAAACAGTATCAGGACGGACTATATTAAAATTTCGCTGATAGCATCAGGAAGCAAAGTGACCTTTTAAGATTGCAATTAAAGCAAGTAATCTCACTCATGGGCGTGGGGCTCTTGTATTTGAGTTTTGCTCATTTTTTACAGGCATTTTACTGTCAATCTTCTTATTAGTTTCAAAGGGCTTTACAGCTGAGGCAGCAGGTCCTGATCTGTACCAGTATTAGGAGGTCATAATTTTGTGAACATCTGCGCAGATAATCAACCAATTCAGATGTTTCAAGGTTTTGCACAAAAGCAGGCAATAAAGTGTTTGACAAATTTGGGTAAGGTTCTACTGCATGCTCTAGTGAAATCTTAGAATAAAAATTGACCATAGCCTTTGAACCTAGGAGAACTTGAGCTTCGTGATAGAATTAATCTGCAAATTCATCAATTGCTTCATCTTTCTTAAGGTGAATGTTCATAAACTTAGATTTTCTGGTTAACATTCATTCTGGACCTCCAAATTCATGAAGCACAGACTCTTTGACTTCAGCGTAGGTTGAGTTTTTATTAATGTGAGGCATATTTTAACTCAATGTTCCACTGATATAAGCATTTGATCATAGTGGCTGCTTTGTTATGGTCACTGGCCTCATACATGGCCATTTAAAAGCTATTGACATATGTGGTTATACTTCCATTCTTGTCAAAAGCAGGCAGGTTTGCAGGTTTGTAATTATCGCTTTCCCATCCATGGTTATCACAATTACTGCTTTGTTGACTTGAGCCAGGCGTACTAGGGCGCTAAGCATTGTATCATGGTGAAAAGAACTTGGGTTGGCCAAAGCAACCATTCTACATGGCATTTATTGACATGGTCCATAATTAATCTCATAATGTTCAGAGGCATCACTATCAGTAAATTTGCATTGGGCGTGCTGGCTTTGACAATCCTTCAATATTACAATTCTCTCATTCAGATTGGTCATTTGCAATTGAAGAGCAGAAATCACTTGATATTTTTCTATAATTTTTCTTCTTTAACCCATTCGCTTCTTTATGTAGAGCATTATTTGCCTCATATATAAAAGTAACTTCTTCAGTGAGATTATCAATTTGATGACTCATTATGTCCACCGAGTCTTGAAATTTTGTAAATTCATCCTTGAAAAATTGATATAGCCAGGGGTTGCTCCCCTGCTCAGCGTGGTCACTATCTGCGTTCCCAGCCATGAGCGCCACTTGTTGAATTACTGGTCTACTTTTAATGGCTGGTTTTTCTTCTGCAGTATGGTGGAGTTTTGAACGTCTATTGTATGGCGACAATAGACTAGATGATGACTATAGTTCAAGAACATAACTCCTTGGTGATAGCACTTCAAAGTCTTATTTTCTGTCACTACTTGGACGATGGCACGCTTCTCTGATCTTACTGATCCCAAGTAAATTATCGACTTGATATAACTTAAAGTATTAGACAAAAAAGCTTATATGTTAAACTATGAACTTGTGGTAATAGTTGATTGTACCTTACTAGTATCAACTTGGAGATAATTTATAGGGTTTGATGTTCACCACATCTTACCCACGACGTCTCATTTTCAATGGCACTTGGCAGAGGAACATGTAAAATATTTGTTTGAGGGTCCTCAATCCTTTGACTCAGGGCATCTCGCATGGCCTCAGGGTTGGTGTAAGTTTTGTCAATATTCTCAAGACAGCGTTTCAGATGCGTCTGCATATAGTTGAACCAATTCTCTTTCTCAAGCAATCGGCAGCACATACTAGGGCAATTCATACCATTAATTAGTAATTAAGTCAGTCAAAAACTCAACTGACATTAGAAATTAATTTTGACATAGACCAACAATGCTCACTTTCCCAAGTCATTAAGTCAATACTTAATATGAAGTCAAATTTAACCAACAAAGCCCTTGAGCCCATGTCATTATAGTCAAATATTATTAAGTAAAATTGCTAGGCCACAAATCCCAAGTTCAGATATACTTATAAATATTTTTTGTCTATAAGTACTGACAATTTAGATACAGTCAACCATACAACAGGACCTTATCCTTAAATAGATAGAAAGCAGCTCTCCAAGTAGTGTGAAGTCAACAATAAATCTGTGATAGTACTTAATTATGCCTAGAAATACTTGAATTTCATGATTGGATTTGGGATGTTTCACTTTGGAGATGGCATCCAACTTAGAGATTTGGGGCCAAAGACATACTTTGTCAATTACAAAGCCAAGCTATTCCAGATGATCTTTGAAGAACTGGAACTTTTTGGGCTTGATTTTATGTTTGCAGATGCTAGCCTTCTGAAAACCTTCTCTAAGTGTTCCCAGTGGTCATCAAAAGTGCTTTTGAAAATTTTAATATTTTCAAGTTCACTAGTACACATGGCATCTTTAAATCTCCCAGGATTGTGTCTATGGCCCTCTGGAAGGTAGCCGGGGCATTGCAGAGCCCTTGAGGCATGTTTGTCAGCTATAACAGGCCCACTTGGGTTATGATTACACATTTCTCACGCTCCTCTTTGGGCGGATCTATTTGCTAATACCCACTGATAAGGTCCATTGACAAGAAAAACTTCGCTCCTCAAGCCTGTCCAAGGCATTGTAAATTCATGGCAGAGGGTATGATTCCTTCTTCATATGTTGTTTAACTTCCAGTAATTGATAACTACTCATTTGCTTCCATCCTTTTTCTTCACTATTAAAATTGGTGCCGCCCAGGGACTTTTTGAAGGCAATAACATGCCACGATTAAGGAGTTCCTTAATCACCTTGAGGACTAGCTTCTTCTGATAACTTTGAGCGTCTAAAAAGTGTAATCAGATTGGTTTTAATCTACAGTATCAATATTGTGGATGACACCCTTAGAACATCCTAAGTAAAAATAATATTGTGCACATATTTCCCAGTATTTAAAAAATAACTCCTGAAATTTTCCTTTCTCAAAGTTGTTCAGTTTGCTTAAATCAGCCATAGAGACAACATTATTAATGCTGATTAGGTCCTTATCAGGAAGCCCTAATTTGACAAAAGTTTTAACTCATGGAATGAGTTAATTTACGTGGTAGGGAAAAGATGCAGAAAAGCAATTGTTTGATGTCGCTTGATGGAGATGGGCCGATTTTTCAGGTTTGCACACAAGATGTGAATTTTTCCAGGGCCAGTAATGATGATACCAGGGGTGATGTTCAGCTCAAAATGAGATTTAGACCATGGTTGATATACCTCACCATAAAGTCCTTTCAGGATATTAATTTTCAGTATAGTCAGGACGATTACTTGATCTCCAGATGCTATAGTATTGCTGATTTGACCAAATTGGGATGTGCTTTGACTCATTGATCTGTGGGGGTAGTGTTTTTATCTTTGATTGCATTTTGACATACTCAATTGGGACTACTCCGTCTTTGTAGGCCAGATTTATGAATAGCTGGGTTTCTTTAAGTCAATTGCCCTATCCTTATTATAGTAATGTGGGAATAGCCTGGCCAAGAATGGTAAGAGTATCATCCTTATGATTGTTAACAACTCCAATTCTTCTTGATAAATTAGTCTAAATTAGGATATCATAGTTTGTATTTGGCAACATTATGGCAGGTGACGTCACTACAATAGATCCAAATTTAAGAGGTAGGGTACTGTATGCGCCCAGCAATTTAGTTGGTATGAGCTCCAACTGTACCATATTTCTGACAGTAGGCAACATTGGGCGCAATTTTCAACTTTTTAACCAATTTTGCACCGACTATATTGATAGGGACACTGCTATTAATGATGGCCCAAATTTGCATCTTGTTTACTGCTATGTCCACATAAGTAAATTCAGAGTAATTTTAAAAGTATTTATTGTGTGAATAGTGTGATTGCTGGCCAATTCCAGATATGATTTTAAACTTGAGCAAATATCTGGAAAGTTACCTGCTAAGATCTTCATGGGAATGTCTACTTGTACGTAGTTAAGCGAAGGTAGTTCAATTAAACATCCAGGTTGGAGGTCTAAACGTTGATCAATTACTGTTTTACATAAGGTTTTGACACCTCTGTTTGGGCTTCTTTGGTAACTTTTAAGGTTTTAGTTGATTTTTGTGTGGCCTGAGTATTGACCATCAGAACATTATTAGCTACAATATGGTGGAGGTTAACTTTGGCAACATTTTCAGCCCTAAAGAGCTGGTCAGGGTCAAGTTGAATGGTTTGAAAACATCAGTGGAGTTAAAGCATTCCACCTCTACTTCACCTGCTCTTTTCCCACCTCGCTGTCACTGTTGATTTTAGAGCAACGTTAGCCTCAGGCTTTTTGTCTGACCGTCTGTAGCATTGCTATAAAAATGCCCCTTTCAACCACAGTTGTGGCACGTGATTGGCACTGGCTGCTGTTATTGCTCGAATTTTTGGTTCATAGATTGAAAATTTTTCCCTTGGTTGGACATAGTGTTGCTTTTTCGGCCAAAAATTGGAATTTTTTCTAGTCCTTGGGCTGAATTAGGAGTATCAAAACTGCAGGCACAGATTCTTAAGTAACCGGTAAGCTCTTGAGCTTCAATTTCTTTATTAAATGCTGGTATCAAACATGATGCAAGTCATGGTAGAGCATGCCTGTGTGTTACATTGCAATCTTGGCGTCAAATTTATCTATTGCATTGCACCCAAGCAAGTTATGCCACATGGAGAAATCTGTCAGCAAAGTCTTTATTAGTCTCATTCTTCTTGAATTCAATATAAGGGACTTCTCCTTTTTGTTCCTCTAATTTTACAAGCCCTACAAATTGTTTTGACAGCGTAATTTTGGAATCCATATAGGACCAATAGTCGTCCAAATAGGGCATAATGATGTCACAGCTATGAGCATCAAGTGGGTTGATTAGACTGTTCCTTTTTCATGGTCTGATGATCCCCAAATTTCTTTTTCAGATAGCTTGAGAAAAGAGTGAACATTCCCATCCCTATCAAACTTTGGAAAATTCAAAGGTTTAAAGTCATCTGGCCCTGTTTCAAGCATAGAAGTTGCACTTCTTCTAGTACTTGAACGCCTTGGTGTATCATCATTTAGAATCAGCCCTCTTCCCCATTGGGGAGTATATGGATTTAAGAATGATGCCAAAACTTTAGGCATAGGAAAATGTTTGAAATATCAGTTTCTGAATCAGTGTCAATTTCTGATGAAACAATTTTATGTTATTGCTCCAAACTGCTGGATTCTGATATGCAAATTTGGCCCTTAATTGTTCTTCCCAATTGTTTTTTGGCCGAATGAGCAGAACTCCTTTAATTTCTCTATTGTCAAGGCTGGGTGATCACAGGCAGTTTCACTTTTTGAGGGATTTGACTTCTTTTTTAAGGTTGTCACTTTACTTTTTGAAAAAGTTTGATTGGACGCTATGCTTTTAATAACTTTGGCCATGCTGTCTAGTCATAATTTGCAGTTGATAATTGCATTCTGAGTTCCCAATTTTCTTGAGTGATTTCAGTATTTCTGGCCAACAATCTTGACACAACAGTTCAAATTCTTGAAAATTTCAATTTGATCTGAGCATCCTCCTCATCCCTATTTGGGACTTATGGTACTGCTGCAAGATTTTCAATGTTTTTGTTCAAATTACTCAGCTCAGTCTGAATATAATCCTTTAAGTTAACGCGGTTTGAATGTAAGTCCAGGTGCTCTCTTCAGCCTGAAGTGGCCTGTGTGGTGAGTCATTCTGTCTGAGATAAAAGGAAACTGTAATGAGTTTCCAGTTTTTAACAGCGGGCATTTATGTTTTTTACCCAGTCATGTAATAGCCCATGGTGAGAAAGAACTTCTGTAAGTATCTTTGGGAATCCTTCACAAAGTAGCTTTTCAAGGGTGTATAATCTCTGATGAGAAATATTGTCAAGTCCTGTATTATCCACATTTGCTTTCTGGACTTCAGTAAAACTGTAATGTAATTTATCCAGTAGAAAATTTTGGGATGATTTTTCCTCCACATGTACATGGTAGATTTTTGTGAATTCCAGATTTTGTCTAGAAAGGAGAGCTGGGTATGGTTTATTGAGGGTTAGACAATTTAACCAGGAACTCATTAGTTGCTTGACTGTCTGTGAGATGTCTGGCAAGAGATGTCATGGTTGCATTGTACAAAATCTATAGGATATTGATTATTCTCAGCCAATAACCCCTATAAATATATTACTTGCACAGGTTTGGGTTTTGTGCAATTCTCCGCGTTTATAATAGTTGATATAATAATTTGATAATAGTATGGCGATTATTATCTGTTGTTAAATGGAAGTATTAGATTTTGGTCCAACGCTCAGCCAGTATTTCCCCTCAAGATACTTATGATGTTTTGAATAGGGATTTGTTCCCTTATACTGTCTAACTCAATCTGCTCTTAGATCCCTGTTTTTTGTTTCTCTGGTTTGACATACAGTCAGCAGCAATCCCCAATTTGATTCAGCTTCTTCTCTGGAACCCCACTCAAATCCTTACTCTTTATCTTAAAGAGTCTTGTAATTATAACACGCAGCAATAATATCCTTGAGAAAGAATTGAACAAATGGATTCTGCTAAAGTTTACTAAGCTAATGCTCTAGTAAAAGTGATAAAATGTGATATGGTAAATTATGATCTGGCAGATTATTAATATTTATTAGTGAATTCTAAGGAGTTTATACTAGGTAATTCATATTAACCCTAAGTGTCACCTCCTCAATGAAACGGCAGCTGTTGCCGTTGAGTTACCCATCCTTGTCTTAGCAGCTATGGTCTTCCCCATCCTGGCTAGTATTCCATCATTGGACACCGTTAAGACCTAAAATGGA
Source organism: Massospora cicadina (assembly GCA_022478985.1). Lineage (NCBI taxonomy): Eukaryota > Fungi > Entomophthoromycota > Entomophthoromycetes > Entomophthorales > Entomophthoraceae > Massospora > Massospora cicadina. The sequence continues at coordinate 28,205 of JAKSZP010017412.1, forward strand.
AAGAGTCAGAAAGCATGTCCTAACTTTTTCCTCTTTATCCAAGCGAACCAACCTTATCTGGCAAGTGACTGGCTTAGTTAATGGGACTTGTTGCCCATTAAGGCAGGTCGCAAACCAACTGGTTGATTTGCTAGTTATAGGCAGCATCACTCGCCTTGCAATTTACTCCTCAAATTCCCAATTGTTCAGTGGTAAAACCTGGAAAATCCCAATCAGTACACCTGATAGTTAATCAACTATCAGATGCCCCTATTTTCTCAGCAACTCTGCCTCACAAGATCTTAAGCATTCTCCCAGATTGATCCCCACTGGTTCTGACCCAGGAGAATAACCTAAAATCCCCTGAACATTGTTACCATGAAATCAGGGTCAACTGATATCCAATTCACCTCGCATTAGGGAATTATCCCCTAGCAATCCCTGGTAATATAGCCAGCTGGGAATATGGGCAAAAATCCCAACGTTCATCATGGTACTTCATGTATATCTCCATCTTGAGTGTCTAATACTTGAAGGTAATAGAACAGGTTAAAGGAGGGATCAATCTGTGAAGTACTAATCCTAAATTTCTGATATAAAGTTTCCCGCATAGCTTCTACGCTTTCAGATGTAAGAACAATTGGGCTTGTTGTATCTACACGAGCTCCACCACTGTAATAAGATCCAGGGAGTAGGAGGTACCCACATCAGAGCCTTAACAGCTGGTACTAAAATAATCAGAGATTTCCTTGTCACTAGTTTACATCTCATTGTTGCTATCTCTTCTGGCCAAATCTGCCATTAACTGGTTGTGTGGGTCCATTTGAGAGAGTGTCACCAATTTTGAGTGAGCACCAGTTGTTAAATTCTGAGGATCATACGCTTGATAAAATAAATACTGCACCTTTAATCAGGAAGAAGTCCAGCCAAAGATCCCTGATTTAGCCATTGTCTTACAGTACTTTGACTGTTTGGAAGCTCGTTAGGCTTATTAAAATAAATCTAACTCTTCTGATCAATCTTTGGCTTAATTCCCTATGCATTTGGGAACTTCTACTAGAGCAGGCAAAGCACAAGATGAGATTTCTGACTTAACAGCTTGTTGACACTCTTTTAGATAAGACCCTGATAAAAACAGATTAAAAGAATTAGTTAAAATTATCTTATTAGATAATATTATTGGATGATCTCTCATTAGGCTAGGTGTCAGTGTTTATACCTCTAGGACATCTCATGGCCACATATCAAGCATGCAATTTCTAAAGATAATTATCTTCCACCACAGTTTGCCCTTGAACTGATATAATTATGACCTTTTGCTATGACTATTTGTAGCAAAATACTCTCATATTTAGGAAGATTTCAGGGGCAAAAATAGCAATCCAAACGTGAAAAATTGTCCTAGTACCAGCCCAATTTGAGTTTTGGCATACAGCTGACGAAATACGACTTTTGAGAAATTTGGCATCAATTTCAATTAAATGACATACACCTAGTTGAGACATCAGCAGGCCTCTCTCAATAGCTTTAGGTACTCCCATTTTAGCAGTCCATGTGCAAGTGTTATTATGCTGTTTACAAGTATCAACGTACAAAATTCGCCATAAGGTGGGAAATTGGTTACGGCATTATGATGCCAATCTTATTATTCTATTTTTTTTTAGTACTAGATGGTCCCAACCCAAGGGGGGATTCATCGATGTAATCTTATTATTCTATTAGTCCATGGGATAATAGAGGTTATTTTCAGGATTGATCCCAAGACAATTTCTTAAGATAAACGGTCAATATTGCTCCCAATTAATTATAACTAAATAAAAAAGGTTCTTTGCTTGTAAAATTGTCCTGAATTATTGTAGGATTTTTGCCCAAGCTGTCAAGAACAATTGATTAAATTGACATTGAGATATTTGGCCCAAATTGTATAATAGTAATCAGCTTTAGTTAATAATTAAAGTAATTGACCCGCGGGACCATCTAGTACTAAAAAAAGTAATTGACCCAAGTTTTGGGAGGATAATCAGCCTGATTTGTTATTTGTTGAAGGGTTTATTTTTGGGCCAACCACAAGATCTGATAGTGATTACTGACAGACAGGAGATAGAGAGATACTTTACCAAAGTGGTCCAAAACCACCATAATTGTGTTGATCTCATTAGAGCTTGGAAGCTCAACAATAAAGTCAACTGACACAAAAGTCCACATGGCATGGCCCCATGACATAATTGAGGTCACTAATTGCAAGGATAAAGCTTGTCATCAAGAGGCTAACAAGATTAAATTGCAAGGCCTTAATGACCTCAAACACACACTGTATAAACGCTGGTTTTGGGCAAGATATGCCAAGGTTAGTCCTGGGGCTGGGCGTGATGCTCACCCCTGCATTACAGAAAGGGCGTTAAAACGCATTAGCTAAATCTCCAATAACGACAGTTTGGTTTGGTTGCTCAATGAATGTAGTTTTGAAATCCGTTCAATTTTTAAAATTTAAAAATTGGAAGGCCATGCCTACAATCAATTGCTCGAGTTTGGGCAAGCTTGAGCTATAGTACCCAGGCCAATGGAGGTGTGCACTTAAGCTCTTCACCACGTCCACTAATAGATAATTCCCACTAATTGTTTAATTATGTTTCCTCAAGACCAACCTTCCTCATTGGTTGACTTTGCAAATAAATTCCCCGTTAAGTTTATGTTTTTTAAAATAAGGTTTCTTGGGCGAACCTGTGTGTGGACCTCTTCAAGGAGGTTTCAACAATGGTAGACATTTCATTCTATCAAAATTAACTACAGTATCCAGTGCACCTTTTAGCCGCCCTGGTCCCCTCCAGATCAAGGCACCCAAGCACCCTATCACCAATCTCCACTTAGTTATAGTTTCCCCTTTGGGGTCTCAACCAGGTTCTGTTGTTTCTCTGTTATTTACTATAGCACTGCGTTGTCCACCCTCAACCTAGGTCCCTTTTACTCTGGCACCCTCTGCGGTGCCCTATATCCAAGCTTGCTAATGGCTAGTTCCCTGGCGGTGTGGCTGTGCAACCCGCACCACCTCAATTGGAATGAGAGAGTTGCAGACATTCTTAAAATTATTCACCCAACCTTTGTATTTTACATGCATCAGAATTATCAGGGTAGGACTTTCTTAATGTGTAATCTGGGTGCTCTGGCCATTTGTCACGGCCTCTATGGTGCTCACCACAGTTTTCTCATTTGGTTTTATATTAGTGCATCCCAGCGTTATCCTTGCAACTACCAACTGGGTGCGCCCACCCTTCCTAAAAGTATTTGGTGGAATTAGACTTTCTGTAATTCTATTGTCACAATTCCCTGACTTTCACCTAAGATTTACTCCATGATTCAACAGGCCCTTGCTTCCCTCTTGCCGGAAGCTATTTTGGATAATAACATATTTGCATGGTTCTCATCCACCCTTGTGTGGGGTAGATTTACTATATTGGCTGTCTCCAGAGGCGGCTGATTAGGATTTTGCGTGTTCTGCGCACATCTGCTTTTGTGGAGATCAGTGGAGGGTTTGGAGAATGTCCTTGTAATCCTGGGGACCAGCCCTTGCAACTGAATAGGGAACAACACCCCTTCTGGATGAAAAGGGGTCACAAGGCTCCAGTGGACCTTCTGTCACAGCTGAGTGACCTAAACCATGTGATAGATGAGCGCTGGGTGACTGCCTTCCCCCAAAGATACCCTCATTCCCATCTCTTCCCCCATTCTCAACTCTGGTATGTTTGATAGCAGTAGTCTGCAGGGAGATTGTGCACACCAGGGGGCATTGACAGGCCCCTGGGACCACCCACTCCCCAGGCAAACTATATAAGAATTTTAAAGAAACAAAATTTTACAACATCGGAGCCCAGCCTGCAAATTCTGGACTGGGGGAGCCAGTCCAGACTAGCTTGCACCAGAAATTGAATCAGGGTATGGCTCAGATCTCAAATTAGGTCCCAAACGACTTGGACTATCTGCCCCAATGCTTTGAAATAGATCCAGGGAGTTCAGATTGCACAAGTATTCTAATCGAGGGATCAGTATGAGTTGCAAAAAATCTGATCAAAGGGCCCCTGCCTCCTGGGACGAATTCAAAACACCTGAATTATACAAATAGGCTGACTTGGATGACCAGATCTCAGATTGGTAGTATTAACTTGGTTTGGCCCCAAGAATCCAGAAGAATTTGCAAAAGTTTTCTTATCTTTTGCTGAAATCTGAAGCATCATTCGACTCCCCTCTGAGCCAGCCAACCAAATCCCATTGCCAAACCCTGAGTGGCGAATCCCATGATACCTTCCCCATGCATTTTGCCCAGTTCTTAAGACAACTTTCCTGGTTGGGGCAGTTGTCAATTTATTCTTTTATCTTTTGCTTAATAAAAATTCGAATTCCCCTTCTAGCTTGCTGCGGCCTCCATCTGCCTTATTAATTTTATAAAAATTCCAACAATCAATCTTTACAAAATGTGCCATTGCACAAGTTCTTCTGTTAATGTGCCCTGACTGGGTTATCTGGTTGCTTGACCCCACCACATGGCAGCAGATTGTAAACGCAATAATCTGCCTCACCCCCAATGACAAACCTGCTGCTTCATTCATTACTGCGCGTCCATTTAATGGAAACCCTTATATCCATTCAGTTGAAAAGTCCTCCAAAACTGCTCAATGGCTAGAGCAGCACCCGAGCGCCCCTGCCCCACCAATCATGAACTTGGCATCCATAACTGCCTCAGCCACTGATAACTCAGCCCGCCTGTGGGACCTGGAGCGCCCCTTCCAGGGGAAGCTCAGTCCCAACCCCTCTCGTGGGTCTTACTCTACCTCCGCTCACACTTCCAACTACCTGGCAGCCTCTGTGCTGTCCCTCGCTGGCACGCAAGCCCCCTACTCAAATCTGAAGGCCAGCAACTGCAAACCCTGGAGAATTGTCATCCTTCCTGCCCCTCCTGCCCTTGGGGGTTGCCCCAGCAAGACTCACGGTTGCCCCCAATGCAACTATCTGGTTTGCCTTGGGGCCTTTGTTACATTACTGAACTTTTACTTTCCTCACATCTCCCATAGAATCCCACTCTTATTAGTCACTCGGACTGCTATGCCTTTGGAATTCTGGGCCCTCCACTGGGTGCTCGCGCACCCCAACTGGGAGCCCAGTCTAGTTCTTATTAGCCAAATCTGTGACATAATGAACCAACCACTAATCTTGACCTTCTCCTCCCTCCTCGCTGGCACAGGCAAAGCGTTGACCTACGCTCTCACTCTGAACGTTCTCTCCCTCTGTGACCTGGCCTTCTCCTACTGGTCAGTGGCCTTGTTCATCTGGACTTGCCGCCAGGATCTGCTGAATTGGTCCCCACCCCACTGAGCTCCAGTGGCGAGCGCCACTCCATCAGTTAACGTGATAGGTTGAGGGTTCCCCTGTCCCTTATGATGAGGTGGCTGATCAAATCCTGGGCATCCTGGCAGAGCTCCAGGTGTGCCTTACTGCCAATGGTGGAAAATCCCCGCTTACCTCTGATGCACAGCAGAGTGTGGCTCTCCTCGACGTCCCGGATGGGGATGCCCATCATTGGGTCAGGGAGTGCTCCACTCTGCTGCCAAGTCAGGCCACCCCACCCCCTTGTTGGCACTGGTCACTTTTTGCGGTTTAGGCCCCTGAGTCAAGCCTGGCGTGCCTCATCCATCTGTTTACCTTGGGACAGACAGCCATGGACCTACCCTCCCTGATCGAGGCCTTCACAGTCCTGGCTCCAACTGTACACATCCTTGCTGAAATTGCCATCTCCGCATTCCACACTGCCTTGGACCCCTCCACGGCAGCCCACACAGCTTGGGACCCTCTCCCTGGATCCTTAGAAGTTGCGTTCTCTGTGGCCTGTGAAATTGGGGCCAGGCCCTTTCACACCCCCACATGTCCCATCGCCACCCCGTGGTACCCCGTACCACACCTCCCCTGCCAGTGGTCACAGCCAAGGGAAGCGCCACCTGGACTTGCTGCCCTTTGCTCTTCCTCGGTGGCCACCTTGAGTACCTCCCCCAGGATAACCCCTGCCTATAGCACCGCCTGGCCCCAGCCCAGATCAGGACGCTGGGTCTTTGGGTCCCCAGCATTCAGAGTCTGTTCGGTTTGGTGCAATCATTCCCCTGGGTGACCCCGCCTCCCCCTGAAGAGAGTGAGCAGCTGTATGCATTGACCCTTGACTACCCATTTAGGACAAGGAAGTAGCAGAGATCCCTCATCAGTTGCACTCCACCCTTGTGCCTCCAGGCCAGTATCTCTTGATGATGGGTTATGCCCCTCCTCAGCTGCCCTTTCTCTTGCTCATCCTAATAAAGAGGACCAAACGTACTTCCTATTCCCCATTTTATTTCCCTCCGAGTCAGGGAAATCGCAGTGCAAGCCCTTCTTGACACCCAAGCGGTGGGTAACTTTATTGACCTTGGAGTGGCACAGTCTTTGGACCTAATAATGGAGGAAGCTTCTATCATCCTGGGCGCCTTGTCAAAGTCCATGAAGTCCTACCGCATCCAACGCCCATTAAACTTCTCAGTTCATGACTTTGGGTTTACTGACCACTTCTCAGCTGTACAGGATTTGCTCTACCCTGTAATTTGGGGTTGGGCTGGTGGCGCCGCCAACAAGTTCACATTAATCTTGCAACCAACTCCTTGTTGTCACGAACCTCAAGTTGAGTGGTGAGTTTCCCTTGATAAAGCCCCTTTCCCAGGGCACATCTCTCGGTTCCATCTCCCCACCTGACCCCATCCTAGTCGACTCCCTCCAGACTTTCCCTACTTCCTTGCCCCATATAAGGCCATCTTTGACATGTCACTGGCATCCAAGCTCCCCTCACACTCCGAATATGACTTGAAATTTTAGCTGACAATTGATCTAGTTAAAATCAACTTCCCCTCTACCCCTATACAGAGGAAGAGGATAGGGCTTTGGGCATTTGGCTGGATGAGTTGCTAAAGAGGGGTGGCTCATTAAGAAGTCTTCCCCTGTCGCCTCCCCCATAGTTTTTGCTAGGAAAACAAATAGATCCCTACGCCCCAGCGTTAACTATGGCCACCTCAACAACATTCCCATCCCCAACCCATACCCCTTACCCTTAGAGCAGAGCATCTCCCAAGCCATTGCCAAGTCTCGCATCTTCTCAAAGTTGGACTTAGTGAACGCCTTTAATCAGGCGAGAGTGGTGAGGGGATAGGAGTGGCTCACAGCCATATGCACCTGCTGAAGTCTTTATCAATTCAGAGTGATGCCCTTCAAACTGAAGAATGCACCAGCCACCTTCCAGCGCCTCATTGACAATGTGTTGGGGGACTCGTGCTTCTCATGTGCAGTGGACTATATTAATGACATTTTGGCTCATTATCCCACCCCTGAACAACATGCCAGGGACCTAGAAGCGGTAGTGGCATCCCTCCACAAGGCAGGGCTATTCGTTAAACCCTCCAAGTGCGAATTCTTCAAGGACGAAGTTACCTTCCTAGGAAATCTTGTACTGAAGGATAATTATGCCTTCTCCCCTGCAAGCTATAGGATATTCAGCCTTGCCTACCCCAACCACACAAAAACAACTTTGCAGCTTCCTTGGAACCATCACCTTTTTGAAGAAATTTTCTCCCCACTATCGCCCAACTGGCAGCATCCCTGCACCCCCTCACCGGAAATAACGTCCCTTTTAAATGGTCCCCCAAGTGCCAGCAGGCCTTTGAGGATATCAGGGAGGTTTTTCTCACAGCCCCAATCCTGTGGCATGCTGATACCTCCAGCCCCTTCATAGTAGCCTGCAATGCCTCGTCAGTGGCAGTGGGTGATGTGCTGCTACAGGAGCATGAGGGAGCTGAGCACCCAGTAGCCTATTACTCCTGTAAGTTCACTGCAACAGAGCAAGCGTGTCTGATAGATGAAAATGAGCTAGCGGTGGTGGACTGGTCGCTCACTTACTGGCAATATCTCTTGCAGGCACCCAGCATGAAATTACCGTTTGGAAAGACCATAAGGCATTGCTCTGCTACTGCAAACCTCAGAAGCTAGGACATCATCAAACTCGCACATATCAAGACCTCCATGGGTTCCATTTTATGTATGAATTCATTAAAGGTCCCCTGAACGTTTTACCAGACATGCTCAGCCAAAACCCCTCCCTGTCTATCAATGGGGGAGAGGGAAGACCCACTAGACCTTATGACTGTAGTGCCCCCTCTCAAATCCTCTCATTGGCCCCCCTACTGTATACTTCGCTGACTTGGACCCTGACGCTCCGCTCCTCCTCCGTGTCCTTGCTTCCCAAACCTGCTGCCCTGAAAGAATCGAGCTTCTTGATGACTTAAAGTCCATGCATTGCAAGAAAGCTCCATATACTTTTCAGGATGGAACAATCTGGTTCTGCGATCAGGTTTGGGTTCCCCCTCCCTATGCAGCCATGTCATTGAGGAACATCATGTCCCTCAGACTGTTGGTCACCCATAGTATCAAAAAGTGTGCGGATCTCATAAATAGAACCTTCAACTGGCCTGGGTCCTCAAAGGACATTCCCGCTTGGATCCCTCATTGTGTCACCTGCGCCCAGGCGAAATCAGATTGTTCTGGGAAGAAGGGACTGCTACACCCTTTGCATCAGGCTGAAGTGCCATAGACCTCATTCTCAGTGGACTTCATCATGGAGCTCCCACCCTCCTGTGGCTCAGATGCAATAGTGGTAGTCGTGGACCAATTTACCAAGTTTGCACTCTTCATCCCCTGCCTCTCTTCTATTACTGCAGTGGAGACCACACATTTGTTTGTCAACCATGTCTTTGCCATGTTTGGTCTCCCCAAGGAGATAGTGAGTGAAAGGGGACCCCAGTTCACGGCCCAGTTCTTGGAAGAGTTTCTAACTCTCCTTCGCATCAAGCCCTTTAGATCCACTGCCTACCACCCCCAGTCCAATGGGCAGGCTGAGCGGGTGAACCAGGTACTGGAGCAGACCTGCGCTGCTATGTGATGGCCTTGAAAGACACCTGGTCCAAGGATCTACCTCTAGCTCAGTTTACGTAAAACAACTACCTCCATTCCTCAACCAGCTTTTCTCCCTTTGAGGCTACTCTGGGGTATAAACCCTCTTTCTAGATTGGCCCCCAACTCTCCTCAGAAGATCCCACCGCCATGGACCACATAAGCTCATTCCGCAAGATGCACAACCTGGTTCACAAACACCTGACAAAGTCCATTGAGGACTACAAGAAGTTTTCTGATTGGAAGCGCTTTCTGGGACATGAGATCAAGGTTGGTTCCCTTGTCATGTTAGAAAACTGCAACCTTCCCCTGAAAGCCCCCACCCATAAGCTTGCAGATAAATGCTTGGGACCTTTCAAGATTGATAAGGATTTAGGTAACTGAGCCTACCGCTTGAGACTGCCCGCGCAATGGAATCAGCACAATGCCTTCCACACCTCCCTACTAACCCCTTAAAGGGGGAATGGCCAACATCCCAAGATCCAATCGTCATTGGGGAATCTCAGGAAGTGGAGTTGGAGGCCATTTTGGCTTCCCAGAGGTCCTGTAGATCCATTCAGTACTTGGTCGCCTGGAAAGGTTACCCCTCATATGAGAACAGCTGGGTGAACGCGCGCAATTGTACAAACTGCAAGGACCTGATAGAGTAATTCCACACCTCCCACACGACAGCCCCCAGCCCTCCTCAGAAGATCATAGCTACCATGGCCTTAAAGCTAACAGAGCTGCACAAGAATTATGCCTTGGTCCATGCCCCTGGGGGTGGAATCCTCCCTGTCAAAAAGGAAAAGGTAGTGTAAGTCCTGGGGAACAGCCCTTGTAACTGGATAGGGATCAAAACCTCTTCCAGACGAAAAGGGGTCACAAGGCTCCAGTGGACCTTCTGTCACAGCTGAGTGACCTAGACCATGTGATAGATGAGCGCTGGGTGACTGCCTTCCCCCCAAAGATACCCCATTCCCATCTCTTCCCCCATTCTCAACTCTGGTAAGTTTGATAGAAGGAGTCTGCAGGGAGATTGCGCACACCAGGGGGCATGGACAGGCCCCTGGGACCACCCACTCCCCAGGCAAACTATATAAGAATTTTGAGGAAACAGCATTTCCCAATATAGGAGCCCAGCCTGCAAATTTGGACTGGGGGAGCCGGTCCAGATTATCCTGCACCGGAAATCGGATCATGGTATGGCTCAGATCTTAATTAGGTCCCAAATGACTTGAACTATCTGCCCCAATGCTCTGAAACAGATCCAGGGAGTTCAGATTGCACAAGTATTATAAAGGAGGGATTGGTTAGAGTTGCAAAAAATCTGATCCAAGGGCCCCTGCCTCCTGGGACGAATCCATAACACCTGAACCACGTGAATAGACTGACTTGGATGACCAGGACCCAGATTGGTAGTATAGACTTGGTTTGGCCCCAGGAATCCGGAAAATTTGCAAAAGATTTCTTGAAATTTGCTGAAATATGAAGCATCATTCTACCCCCCTCTGTGCCAGCCAAACAAATCCCATTGCCAAACCCTGAATGGCAAATCCCATGGTACCTTCCCATGCATTTTTCCCAGTTCAAAAGGCAACTTTCCTGGCTGGGGCAGTTGTCAGTTCATTCTTTTATCTTTTGCATAATAAAAATTCGAATTCCCCGTCTAGCTTGCTGCAGCCTCCATATGCCTTATTAATTTATGAAAATTCTGCTGATTGATCTGACAAAATGCGCTGTCACCCAAGTTCTCCTGCTAATGTTCGCCAACTGGGTATTTGGTCACTTGACCCTGCCATGTGGCAGCATATTGTAAATGCAATAATCCTTCTTGTCCCTGATGATGAATTCGCTGCTTTGTTTGTTACTGCACCTCAGTTTAATGGAAACCCTTCCATACTTTTGGTTGCTGAGTTCTGTAAAACTGCTCCCCAGCTAGAGCAGCAACCAAGAGCCCCCACCCCACCACTTGTGGACTTGTCATCCATAACTGCTTCAGCTGCCAATGGCCCAGCCTTCCTGTGGGACCTGGAGCGCCCCCTCCAGGGGAAGCTCAGTCCCAACCCCTCTCGTGGGTCTTACTCTACCTCCGCTCACACTTCCAACTACCAGGCAGCCTCTGTGCTGTCCCTCGATGGCACGCAAGCCCCCTACTCGAATCTGAAGGCCAGCAACCACAAACACTGGAGGAGTCATCTTCCCTGCCTCTCCCGCCCTTGGCGGTTGCCCCAGCAAGACTCACGGTTGCCCCCAATGCAACCATCTGGTTTGCCTTGGGGGCCTTTGTTACATTGCTGAACTTTTACTTTCCTCACATCTCCCATAGAACCCCACTCTTATTAGTCACTCGGACTGCTATGCCTTTGGAATTCTGGGCCCTCCACTGGGTGCTCGCGCACCTTAACTGGGAGCCAGTCTAGTTCTTATTAGCCAAATCTGTGAAAGTCCTGGGGCAACGTCATCTGAACATGTTATCCATCAACCATTCTATGAACTCTTTTCTCTACGCCAAGCTGGTTGCTTAGTAAGATCACATTTGTATGAGTTTCGTGATAAAGCAAAGTTCCTACTGTTGCCCAACGTTGTTAAAACGTAATTTCTCCGCTTTACATTGGACCTCCCTATGAGAAATTTCCCAATATAGCAGTTGCCCCCTCCCAACTTCAACCAAATGATTGAAGCTCTTTGGGTGGTTTCCCCACACCAACCCAGAAGGGACCAGGTAATTTGGACGTCATTGTTTCACCTGGGGAGGTCCCTATAAGTATGGGCCCCAAAAAAGTGTGCGCACACCTCAAAAAGGAGGAAACTTATCCTTCAAAATCTTCAAGTTCTGCTAAATTTGAAGGCGAACAGGGATCTAGCCCCAAGTTTAAAATGTAACAGATGATTCTGCCATGATGGTGTCACCTTGGCAGTCCCTATAGATACTGTGACTGCGACTAGTGCTTTTCCCTTGAAAGTGACAAATCTCCCCACCAATTTCCTCCCCAATTTGGAGGAGTTTGAGGGTTCAGGAGAGTCCAGCTCCAATTGAAACAAAAAAAACGAATAAATATTAATGGGGTTCTTTGCACCGCGTTTCTGAAGTGCAGGCCAAAGCATCAACTAAGGTTTTGGTGTTTATGGCCCTGGATAACGAAGCACACTTGGTCATCAGAAGAGGTATGGGGTTGTTAAAGCCTAAAAACGCGTTTTATAACGCAAATGACATATAAAAACATGCCGCTTATTAACTCTTATGGCTTTGATTTAGAGCTCATATCATATAAAAAATTACACCTGAGAACCCCCGCTTGACCCCTACCATGATCTTCAGAAATCAGGAGGCGGAAAAGGAGCTACATTAAAAATATGAAAATGTTTATGCAACTGCTGAAGATATGGTGGGATATGTTGCCTCAGTAGTAAACGTGGCTAATCACCCCTCTGTATTTTAGAATGAAAAAACATACCCTGGAGGCATGCTTATGCTTGATGAAGAGTTTTCTGGTGAGGTGTTAGCGTTTACTACTTTGAATAAAGACCATTCTGTTTATTTCTTGTTGTCTGCTACCCTTTAAACCCCATTAGGGAAAATCAGAACAACTATTTTGGTGGATACAGGAGCCTCTGAAAGTTTTATTTGACTAATATCTAGCCGATTACCTTAAGCTGAGTTATTTGCCAGGTGGTATAACTAGGGGAGGGGCTTCCTGAGGTATTCCCACGCTGAAGGTTTTGGTGTTGGTGGATTATCAAGTTGGCAAATATCATTTGGCTGACCGCTTCCAAGATGTCAAAAAATTCTTGTACCCCATTATCTTAGGAGTAGAGTGGTGGCGAAAGTTTGACGTCAGAACTAACTTGAAAGACAACACATTGTCCTTTAGTTTAAATAATAGTCATATATTAGATGTCCCTTTTTACAAGGCTAATTTTCAGGGCGATTTGCCCAACTGGACCAATAATTACACACTCAGTCTTGCTCCGTTGCTGAAGCCCTCTCTGGAGGTAACCTTACCTTCCTGTTTGGAGGGGTTAGAACATTCGTTTATGCGGCTTCAGACAACGCAATACCATCTCATTCAGAGTTTGATTTTGAGTTCAAGCTCACCATTATCTGGTGCATATATCTTTCCCGATTTAATTTTTGACTGTACAGGAGGAAGCGTCATTAGATATGTAAGTTAAGGAGCAGTTAGACAAAGGTGAAATTTTTCAGCGTACCTCCCCAGTATGCTCCCCACTTCGTTTTGTGGAGAAAGCTGATGGTATTTTACATCCATGAATAGATTATAGGAAACTAATCAATGTCACTTAATCAGAATTACACCCCATCCCATTAGACTCTCCGATTGCATGCTATGTGGAGAAGGCGAGAGTCTTCCTCAAACTGGATAGTTTAAACGCGTTCAATTATATCCAGATAAAGAAGGGCCAGGAGTGGCTCACTGCATTCCAAATCTGAAAAGGAATTTTCCAGTTTTAGGTTATGCCATTTTGGCTTTAAAATGCATCTGCTGTTTCCCAACGTTTTATAGATGCGGCCTTAGGACTTGCTGGGTGTGTGAGCAGTGGCCTACATGGATGATATTATGGTGTTATCCCCTGATCATGATTCCCATGCAGTACACCTTTGGAAAGTGGTGGAGAGGTTAAAGGCATCCAACCTTACGTTGAAAATCAATAAGTATGAATTCTTCAAGTCCCAGGTCACCTTCCTGGGCAACGTCGTTTTTGACCAAGGACATGATAAAACAGACAAGGAGAAGGCGATTTGTGAGTGGTCCACCTCAACTTTGGTCAAGGAATTGAGAAGTTCTTGGGACTTGAATTCTCTTAAGAAATTCACATTAAATCTTTCTGAGGTGGCAACGCCCTTTTTAAGGCGAGTGGAGCTAAAGTCTCCAGTGGTCCCCATTTTGCAGGATGCTTTTAAATCAGTAAAGTGCACTCTGTTGTCCACATACGTCCTTCGCCATGTAGATCCATCAAAAGAGTTCATTGTGTCTACTGATGCCTCCAACTTCACCATAGCGGCTGCCTTGTTACAAGTAGGTAAAGATGGTATAGAGCATCCGGTGGGATATTTTCCAGGAATATGTCTCTGCCTGAGTTAAATAAACCATATATGACAAAGAGTTTTAAGCAATGGTGGAGGTGCTGACTTTATGGCGTCATCATATTCATGGCTTATTCCAACCCTTCCACATACATACAGATCACCTTGCCTTGTTGTACTACCATACGCCTCATGTCTTGACCCCAATGCAAACCCGCTGGCATAAGACCCTGGCCCAATTTTTGTTTTCTTAGGAATTTACAAAGGGCAAGACAACGATTTGGCGGATGCTTTGAGCTAAAACCCTGCACTGGCTCTCAATACTAAGGAGATAAATATGCATAGTTTCTTTAATGATTTCACTGGATAATATTGTCACAACTTCCTCTCCCTTGGCCCATGGGCCAGCGCTTTCTCCTCTTGAAATTGTTGAGGAATATGGTATGTTCAGAAAGGTAGTCAATTCACAGCCTTTCTCAGCTTATTATACCATGGTTCTAGCCAAGAGCGAGTTGAATTAGGAGGATATTACTAGGGGTTAACACGTTAAGGATGAGATGATGTGGTTTCAGGAACGCTTATGGGTTACTGATGGACCACTTCTCTTAGAAATAATCTGAAACCATCATGACAGAATCACCATTAGCCATCCTGGTAAGGCGAGGACTTAAGAGCCAATCTGGCACACTTATAATTGGAAGAGATTAGCCGCGAAGATTTCCAGGTATTGTAAGGAGTGCCTAGTCTGCAATCAAATGAAGCCAAATTGTCAGACACTAGCGGGGTTGTTGGTACAAGTTCAAAAGGCTGAAGGGCCTTGGACTTCAGTATCAGTGGAATTTATTGTGAAGTTACTGCATCCAATGGTTATGACGCCAGCATGGTAATGGTGGACCATTTTATGAAGTTGCCTTTTTATTTTTTGCAGAACCACAGTAACCGCAGCAGGGATGGCTAGGAACTTCGTATCCCACGTGATTGCTCTTCATAGGGTCTTTAAGAGATAAATAGTGATTAGGGGCCCCAGTTACTTCAGTCTTTTGGGAAGAGTTGTTTAAGACTCTTCAAATCTGTCTTTGCCGTTCAACTGCCTATTACCCCAATCAGATGGGCAGACTGAACGAGTGAACAAGTGCTTGGAGCAGTTCCTGAGTTATTACACTGCCATGGACCATTCAGATTGGGTTTACACATCTCCATGGCCCAATTCAGCTATAACACCATCCAACATGCATCAATCAGTTGATCCCCCTTCTTCGCTAACTATGGATTCAACCACGCCTTCAACATGGAGCCCAGTTGTGAATCCAAGGTGTAGCAGTGGTGGACTTTACAAAAATGATCAATAAAGTACACTGGGGCGAGCACTAACTTGGATGCAGCTATGTAAGCTTATAAGGAGAACGCAGATGGGAAGAGACAGGTAGGTCCTACGCACAAGGAAGAGGATTTCGAGATGCTGGATGCTAAAAACATCCTCATCAATAAACCATGTAAAAACTGGGACTAAAGAGAATTGGACCTTACCACGTTGTCAGAAAGGTGGGCCACTCCCCATACCAGTTGAATCTCCCCCCTCATTCCAGATCTTCTCAGTTTCAATGAAAGTAAGCTTACGTTGTTTGAGGGCCCCCCACCAGAGACTCCAGAGTCTTATCTCATGGACGGGGCGCCGGAGTGGGAAGTGTAGGATATTGTAGCCTCACGAAGAGTCAGAGAAAAGGCTTGAGTACCTAGTATCCTAGAAGGGATTTGATGCAGCGGAAAAACAGTCAGGTACTAGCGTACAACTTCACCCATGCTCAAGATCTGATCAAAGTTTTCCACGAGCGGTTTCCTGAGGCTGCAGGACCCAAGTCTCAGAAAATTATTGCCGCCATGAAGCTGGCCGCATCCCACAAGAACTTTTCCTTGACAAAAGCCCCTGGAGGGAGGATGAAGCCCGAAAATGAGGGGAGGGTAATGTAATGGCCCCGCGACATAATTGAGAGCAATAGTTTCAATGATAAAGCTGATCGTCAGGAGGGCAAATAAGGTCAAGTTGCAAGAATTTTCTGACCTCAAACATACCCTGGATCAACACTAGTGTGGGCAAGATATGCTCAGGTTGGTCCTAGGGATGGGCGTGATGCTCACTCCTGCATAACAGCAAGGGCGTTAAAACGCATCAACTATATCACCAATAATGACAAACAACTTGGTGCTTGGCAAAAGGGGTTTCAAAACCCATTCAATTTTTGTAATCTTGAAATTGAGTCATCTGTGCCTACAATCAATTACTCAAGTTCAAGCAATCTCAAGTTATAGTACCTGGTCAAATGGAAGTGTGCACTTATTGGTGCGCTTAGGCTTAGCACAACTTCCACCAATTGATAATTCCCCCTAATTATTTATCATGTTTCTCAAGAACAACCTTTCCTGTAGGTCAACTTTGTGAATATATTCCCATAAGGTTTGCGTTTTTTATAAATAAGATCTTTGGTGAAAACCTGTGCATGGACCTCTTCGAGGAGGTCTCCAACAACGTTGGTCACTTCATTTTATCCAAATTAACTACAGTATCCAGTGCACCTTTGAGCCGCCCTGGTCCCCTCCAGATTTTACACCCAAGCACACTAGCATTAATCTCCACTTGGGTATGGATTTCCATTTGGGGTCTGTTGGGTCATTTTCCCACATGTTCAGCCGTCTAGATTACCATGGGTCGCTAGGGAAAAATACCCTATAGTGAGTGAATTGGATATCAGTTGGCCCTAATTTTGGGGTAACAATGTTCAGGTGATTTTAGGCAAGTCTACAGGGTCAGATCCAGTTGATGATTGATCCAGGTGAATGCTTAAGATCTCATTGGGCAGAGTTGCCAACAAAATTGCCTTCTGATAGTTAATTGATATTAACTATCAGGTGTGCCAATTAGGATTGGTCATGTTTTATCACTGACTGATTGGGAATTTAAATCAAGTTGCAAGGCGAGTGATGCCTCCTGCAACTAGAAAATTGATCAGTTGGTTAATGAACTGCCATAATGGGTAACAAGTCCCATTACTCAAGCAGGTTGCCCACCAAATATGGTTGGTTCGCTGGGATCAAGAGAAAAACGTTAGGACACATTTTCTGACTCTTTCCATTTTTAAGTCTTAAGGATGTCTGATGATGGAATCCTAACCAGGATGGGGAAGACCATCGCTGATGAGACAGCAAAGGGTGATGGAATGGCAACAGCTGCTTTTCATCGCTGAGGCGCCAACTGAGGGCTGAGCGCCAATCCCCTCTATAAATTCCCCTGAGAATTTACTTAATAAAACCCATTACTTAAAAGATTTTATTATTAGTTCTATTCATCTTCAAGGAAATTATTGCTGTGTGCTTTATTGGAGGCTCTTTAATAGGATAAAGAGTAAGGATCAAGGATTCTGAGAAGAGAAGCTGAGCCGAGAAGAAATTGCTGCCAACTTTAGGTCACCAGAGGAAAGGCTGTAAACTAGGATCTGAGAGTGGATCAAGTTAGGCGGATAAGGTAATAAAACCCTACTGAGAACATCTAAAGCTTTTCTAGGAGGAATACTGGTCAAGTGTTGGACCAAACACTAGTGGTCTATTCAACTTCAGATGGTAGTCTTCATACTAATATCAATCATATATATCTCATCAGACAACGTGAGGATTACACATATCAAACCTTTACAGTTAACCATTTTGGAAACTATCAATCGGTGAAGAAAACAGGATTTTAACAATTGGAGCTCACTACAGGGGTTGTAGTTGAGTAAGATACATCAAAACAAGATGTCATACAAGGATGAGTTAAGAAAACTATGGACGGAGTTGGCAATTATCAACAACAATGTCTTGAATTCTGCAGATCATCAAGAGTTTGCTGCCTTGAAGGAGAGAGTTACCAAGGTCGAGGAAGAAGTCAATAATGTCTCTACTTTCAGCAATGATCTACTAGGAAAAGTAACTTCATTGAAGAAAAAATAAGGAGACTAGTTCAAGAAGTCTTATTTTTGAAAATGGAATGTGAAGTGGATCACATTTGATTATGAGCATTCAGAACAGATACAGAATGGCTGATTAAGCAAGTTGAGGAGTTGAAGACTCACAAATGTAATTGTGAGCCCTATGCAGTGACTGATACCAAAGAGAAGATCCCAAGAACTCCAATTGGAAAGGCTATAATTCCTTGAAATATGCCACCTGCATTTACAGTCATTTTATAGATGAATCTCAAAATTACTCCTCAAGTTAGTTTAGTATCCAAACCAAGAATAGTGGCTAAAGAAACTTTGGAGGAATTTAAAGCTATGCCAAAATTACCTACTTTCTATTGGGTTAACACCCCTTCAATTTTCTGATTATTTGACATGAAAGTGTTCAGTTATGGAGATCATCAAAAGGCTTTGACAGTGATGAATTATCTGGATACCAATTGTCAGACCCTAATGTTACCCCATCTAGAGGGGGACAGCTGGTTGTACTCAGAGGCCAAGGCGGTTATTATGAAAGAATTTGGAAGTCTCACATATATGTCAAAGAAAAATTAAGAGTTCATAGGAATTAAATTTCAGAAGGATGAATCCTTATTGTTTTTCACAGTTGTTTCTACCAAGGATCACAGACTTTGGTTAGAGCAAAAGTGGTGAATGGTTTTAGTGCACAGATCATCTGCAAGTGGCCCTTCAGCCCTATTGCAATTTACTTTGAATGATGTCTTCCGTGTTTGCCATGGAGATTACCACCTCACAGATGGCAGATCATTTGAAAATATTGGGAGCTACATTTGATGCCCCAAATAGAAGATAAAAATAAATCCTTTACAAAATTCGAATCCCACAAAGGGGAATGAGGGCGCTAAGGAGTTTAGTAATTATACCAAGTGGGAAATAGCTGAAATGTTTAAGCAGATCAATAAGAAGGAAAAAATCTGTTGCCAGTGCGGAGGAAAAGGACAATTCACTATATACTGCAAGAATTCTAAAGAACAGATCAATGTGGTCTAAGCAAAAGAGTCTAAACCTGCACAGGAGTCAGGAAAAGGGCCCAAGTCTTAGATGTGGAAAAGTTTAGAGCTTCAGAAAGACCTGTTCCCCCAATATCATGCAAGAAGAAATTGACATCAGTGATCTATTTGTTAATGATGAAGCGTAGGATCAACTATATCAAGTGGTCAATTTAGACGTGAACGCGGTAAACAGATCTAGAGCAAAGGGGGTTAACCATAAAATAATAAGGAAGTTTCTCAGCTGTATGAGCAACAACTGATGGACAAGATTAGAGCTGAAGATAATCCAGAAGAATTGACCCAAGTCAAATTAGATGAGTCTAACTTGTCAATCCCTCTTAGCATTATCAAGGAATTGTTTCCTGATCTATTGGCGCAGATAATTCACACCCTTGATTCAGCAAATAATGCCGCTATACACTTAGTAAATACAATTTTACAATTTGCTGAGTGTATGTAAATAGATATACTAGTTAATTGAGTATGGGTGAGGGTGAAAGTTGACAGCAGAGCGCCTATCAATATTGTCTTGACTAAGCTGTTAAAGAAGATGAGGATCTCGCCTGATTTAGAACACAAGAAAGAATATTGGACAGACAGGCCAAATACCATCATCTCCTGTGGAGCATATAGCACTCTACCACTTTGATTTGGATCCTTAGTGGTATCCGCCCCAGCCATAGTTTTGGCCAACCAAAACTATGATATTTTGATCAGGATGGAGTTTCTACAAAAATTTGAAGTTAAATGTAACTTTGAGGATAATATGTTGACCATATTGGGTCAGACATAACCATTGTTTTATCATAAAGATAAAGAAGCTCCGCTGACTAGGAGAAATAACTTCATCATCTGCTCTTTAATGATGGCATTGTCCTAATTTTATTAGAATTAGTTGGCTGAAAGCAATAATAAATGCCAACATAGATCCTAGAATTTTTGGGGAATTCCGTTGAGGATTAAGAATTTGAGAACCATACTGTCAGGATCACAGATAATAGTCAACACGGGGTTGACGTTAGGGATACCTGAGCTGCTGTATGGAAAAGTCAAAAGCCCCTGAAAGAAGTCCAGAGTAGAGCCTTGGGTGGCTCCTATAAATATTTCAGGCCAGGGAGAAATTTGAGTTCTTCTGGCGAATTTGAGTGAAAAACTGATGAAGATTGAGAAGAATCAGGATCATCACATTTGTTCATCTAATCCTGATGGCTGAATTGAGGAGATTCCATAATTTTGGGACTCTTGATAAAATGAGATCACCAGTGGGGGAGACCAAAAAATAAAAATTTAATTGTCAATCAAGAGAAACTCGCTGATCTGATGGACAGACAGCAGGAGGAGGTGCTCAAATTATTTGACAAGTATTGGAAAGTATTTTCCCAGGATGATTACAATTTGGGATGTGTGAGAAATGTGATCCACAAGGTCGACACCAGGGAAACTTTTCCAATTAGAACAAGACCAATTTGATGGTCAAAGGCAGCCATAGTAATATTGGAAAAAGAGATAAGTAAACTATTGAAGCATGGGCTTCTAGTTTCGTTATTGAGTCCCTGGGAGAGACTTATTTTTTGATTTTGTGTGCCCGTTAGGGCACCCAGTGCAGGCAACTTTATGGGATGAAAATCAGGGTACTGCCCCCCGCTGCACTGGGGCTGCGCGAATCTAAGCACCACTGAAGTGAGCTTGACCATGGGTGGGGTGGCTCACACCACCCCAAACTGACATATTATTCATTGTTTGGTGTACTAGGTCCCAAAGGCTACCCAGCCAGTTCAGAGATATGCCTCCCATCTCTTACTGCGAGGAATGAGACTAGACTGACCCCCAAGTTGGACTTACCCGAGGAAAGAGGATTGCCAATAGCTTTCTAAAGCTAGATCTAGCTGTCTCTTGACTATGGCCAGGGAGCTTGTTGCCTGGATTCCTTCTGAAGGTGTCAGACATTCTCCTCTTCAATCTGAGAAAAAAAATGTTGGTATTAGTGTTCCTGAATCTGCTCTTATGATTGGCCCAGCACCTGCCTAATTTTTAAACAATAATGGGGATATCAACAATATGAGTTCCCACAATGAAAGACCCTAGTGGATTCTCGGTGAAATCCTAACAACCGGAGGAATATGATTTATCATAAGAATTGGCTTAAAATGGTAAATATTAATAATAGAAATACTCTGACTCCTCAGTCAAATATGAGGAGTATAAAATTGCATGGATCGGAACCTTTGCAAGGCAAGAAGTTTTTACCCTTCGATGATTGGGTGTGAGTAAACCAATCATCATCATCCAAATCTAACCACCATTGAGGTGCAAAGATTTTACTCGAGGATGATAGGGCAAACATTAGCCAATCATTACCATCTGAGTCTGACTACCATCAAAATACCCAATCATTACCATCTGAGTTAGACCACCGCTGAGGTAAGAGATTTTACTCGCTGGTGATAGGATACAATTCATCAAATTGTTACCGCATGGGTCAGTTCTACCTTCAAAAAATTTTATCTTCAATCTGATAGGCCAGAAGCCTATATTTCCTAATTCAGACAACTGAGCTTTGCATTCTTTTGCCTTGAATAATTGATGGTCTCAAAATTTGAACTAGTTTAAATAGGAAAAGCTAGTATTGACAAAGGGACCTTTTCTGGTTTTGCCCTGCCTGTTTAATAAAAAAACATTAACTAAACAAGTATTATTTTATACTTTTTATAAAAAGTAAATACCGTTTTAAAATATTAATTGTGGCCTCCTTTAGCAGATCCCACAAATTAAAGCCCAATGTGGAGGTCAAGTCCCCTGAATACTTTGTTAAGTATTAAAAAAGAAAAAAGAAATGGAGAGTGTCACCCGTTGGGTGTGAAATGGGGAAGAAACTGAAGAAGATGATCGCATGGATAGCCCTACTGCCTTAATATTTGAAGAAGAACAAGTTGAGCCCATATTAATACCTGAGTCTCATTGCATCACTTGGCCAGCCACTGAAGCTTTAAGAGACCTCACTCATGGTATCCTTAACCCAGGCGACCTTGCCTCTTATGAACGAGCATCATTGGTAGAGGAACGCCACTTATTTCTCTATGAGACTAGTGTCCTCCCAGAGACCTATGGTCAGCTTACAAATTTGACCGCCTATGTCCACAAGTTTTCTCACCCTGCTCTGGTCCATATGATGCATCTCTTAGCTGGCCATCATGAAATACTTCATCGACACCTAGATATACATGCAGCTCTTAATTCAGCCTATGAAAATTTATATCAACTGACCTCCAAACATCTTGGGGCAATTAAATCTGGTGTGGAAGCTAATCGCAACTTCATCATACAGCTGCATGACCAACTTACTATTATGGACTCTGGGATTGTAAAGTATGTTGGGGAGGTCATGAAGAAATTCTGGGATGAAATGAACGCATCCTCCACTAGAACCCGCTTGTTGTTGGAGGAGTTTGCTAAAGAACTTGAAGAGCAAAATGAGCAAACTTGTCATGACCTTTCAGCTCATGACTTCGCCCTTCATGAGAAATATGAACAGCGTATGGCTGTGGTGGAGCAACAGTTAATTCAGGCCTTTTCGCGTGTGGATGAGCTTGAACGCCATCTGTCAGTTGAACCATCTAGCACCACCGCCATCCTCGCAGCCAAGGTTGTTCAGCTAGGAAAGGAGCTAGCTCTCAAAGCTTCGATGGAAAATACCAAATATTTGGCACGCCATCTGAATGCATGTGAAATCGAAGCAAAAGAAATAAAAGCTTCGCTGGAAAGCCCTGAGCTGTTAAAGGAAGTATACAGCTGACTAACACAGGTTGAGCAACATTATGAGCAGATCAAGGATGGAGCACAAGGCCTAAGCTCACACCCTCATGACGATGAAGGGTGTAAACAAATGAAAGAAGAGCTGAAGAACCGCATGAAAGCCGTGGAAACTGCTCAACTAAGCCTAAGCTCCATGGTGTCACAACTTCGTTTTCAAGTCTCTGCAATGGAAAACTGCGTGGAAGACTTTGAAACTTATAAATCAGGGATTGAAGCTCAAAGTAAAACTGTGCGAATCTGGGCCTCTAGAAGCCCTCTCTAAAATGGAAACCTGGCTCAAAGCCATGCAATATCAGTTTGATCACCTTTCACGGATCTTTGATCAGTTGAGCTACCACTCTGAAACCCCAATAACAGAAGCTCAGCTATTCATACCCTTACCGGGGTGATCTAGTTCATTCAAACCAACGTTTAGTGACAAGTTTATCCCCGGTGAGGGCAGCATTGCTTCGTTTGTATACATTTATGAAGCGGCTATGGAAGGGGCAACTGACCGTCAAAAGACCAAACATATTCTTTCCTGTTTGGGCCGCATGGCACAAGAGGTGATGGTCCCACATATGGACGCTCTTAGAACCTGGTCCGAGGTTAAAGAGGCCCTCATAAACACGTTCATCTCCAAACAAGCTTTAAGCATGAAAAAGCAAGCTTTCATGTGCATGAGTATCCAGAAAGGAGAGTCTGTGGCCACTTTTGCGGAGCGAATCTATATGGAGGCACAGACGCTGTTAACCTCAAAAATGTTGACTATGGATGATACTATAGCCGCCGCTTTGACTGGAGTGGCTTCCTACCCATCACTAGCAATGCACTACACCTCCGTTATACGCTACTTCCATACTGTCCAAGACATCAAGGAGGCGTTAATAGATGTCGCTGATTTCCACAAGCCTGAAATTCCACGCGGAGCAGTATCTCGTCCTAGCATTTTAACCATTGAGGATCCAAATCCTAAGCCTTGAGCCCTAGCTATTGAGAATAAGAAGGAGCCCCTTCAGATAATGGGCCCTAAAGAACAAGACCCCAAAGTAAATCATCCTGAACGCCCTTGGTGCGAATACTGCAACAGGTTTGGCCACATGGAGGCTACGTGTTGGATAAAGAAAGCTGACACCGAGGAATAGGAGCAGGGAAAAGAAATGTCAGCGTAGGGAAGGGCACACCTATTGCTGACAAACCTCATGTGCCCAATTTATTTAATCAACTAACGCCATTACCTCACGCTATCAATACCCCAGGGGATGATTCTGAGGGGGATACGGATGAGGCGGGCTATTACGTTGTCAGAGCACCTGCTGAAGTGGAAGTCCCCAATCGGTCTAAATGCTGGAGGAGTGGATGATGCCACTATACCCAAAAGAAACATACCTCAGCCAAGTTCTGGGGGAACCAATCATTATTGATACTGCTAGTGACGCAGATGAGGTGGTGTCTCATCTTATACGCCCTATCCAGCATAGCCACACCATGAAGTCCATCAAAGAAAATTACCCCGAAACTGCAGGTAAACTAACCTCCAATTTTCATCTTAGGGAGGTCTTAGCGCTATCACCCACTTTTTGGGGGAAAACTCACAAAGGTCGAAGTGGTTATCCAAAATTTTGGGTGATGGCCATCCTAGATACAGGCTCCCCAGTGAACGTAATTTCCTCCAAGCTGATGAAAAAGATCAAGCTTGCACCTGACTTGGAATACAACCAAGATTTTGGAACCGCCAGTCCTAATAACACCCGCGCGCTGGGTGCTTACTCATATCTTCCCATTCAAATTGGGAAGCTTATCCTATTGGCCCCCGCTGTGGCCTTAGAAAACAATGCTTATGATATGCTCATAGGAACTCAATTTATGATTGAGTATGAGGGCATTATCAATATGAAGCAAGGGATCTTTTTTTTAGTACTAGATGGTAAGCAAGGGATCTTGTTGCTGCTCAATTACAAAGTTCCTTTAATTCTAGCCAATACCGAACCCAGCAAGAAGGATTACTCTTGCATGTACACTAACCCGCTAAAACTTTGACAAAAAAAGGGCAGGCTGCCAATAAGCTCCGCACCCCCCTTCCTATCTCTCGTGTGGATAATAAGGCATCAAACTACCATAACCGCAATACCCCTACCAACATTCTTGAGGGGGGCAATGTCAGACATTCTCCTCTTCAATCTGAGAAAAAGAATGTTGGTATTAGTGTTCCCGAATCTGCTCTTATGATTGGCCCATCACCTGCCAAATTTTTAAATAATGAGGATATCAACGATATGAGTTCCCACAATGAAAAGACCCAAGTGGATTCTCAGTAGAATCCCAACAACTGGAGGAATATGATTTATCATAAGAATCGGCTTTAAATGGTAAATATTAATAATAGAAATACTCTGACTCCTCGGTCAAATATGAGGAGTATAAAATTGCATAGATCAGAACCTTCGTAAGGCAAGAAGATTTTACCCATTGATGATTGGGTGCAAGTAAACCAATCATCATTATCCAAATCTAACCACCGTCGAGGTGCAAAGATTTTACTTGAGGATGATAGGGCAAACATTAGCCAATCATTACCATCTGAGTCTGACTACTGCGAAATACCCAATCATTACCATCTGAGTCTGACTACTGCGAAATACTCAATCATTACCATCCAAGTTAGACCACCGCCAAGGTGTTAAGATTTTACTCGCTGGTGATTGGATACAATTCATCAAATTGTTACTGCAAAGGTCAGTTCTACCTCCAAAAAATTTTATCTTTGATCTGATAGGCTGGAAGCCTATATTACCTAATTCAGACAACTGAGCTTTGCATTCTTTTGCCTCAAATAATCGATGGTCTTGAAATTTGAACTAGTTTAAATAGGAAAAGCTAGTATTGACAAAGGGACCTTTTCTGGTTTTGCCCTGCCTGTTTAATAAAAAACATAAAAAACCCAAACAAGTAATATTTTTTTACTTTTAATAAAAAGTAAAATACCGTTTTAAAGTATTATTTGTGGCCTCCTTTAGCAGATCCCACAGAAGGGAAGCAACGCTTCTTTCTGGGAAAGCCATAGACCATACATCACCTCCCCCATATTGTGCACCAGACCCTGAATCCCTCCTTGTCTGCTAGCATACTTGGTGGGGTATACGCAGTCAGGATCTCTGGCCATGCAAGATGACCAGAGGATAACTTACACCCTGGTGGTATGCTTTATACTAAAGGAGAACACTACTCCACACAGCATCCACTGCTGGACACTCTGTGAAGATGTGCTTTGCCGTCTCCCCTTCCGCACACCTTAGAGGCATACAGAAGGGCATCCTCTTTATGCTTACTCCACTTACACAGAGTCGCCCCAGTGCCAGGATGTTGCTGCAGAGTTAGAAGAGAAAGTTCTGAACTGGCATAGACCAGCATCCCTTAACCCTCCTTCCCCACAGGTCCATCAGACCATGTCACATCTTGCAAGTGATCTGGGACAAGTACTTCGAGAAAAGCTCTCTATCTTGTAGCTTCTGGAACCTGGCAGTTGTGAATCTGAGAGGCAGACACCGCTACCTCCCCCCACCTTGAGCCAGTCCCAAAGGACAAAGAGGCTTTCCCATCTGGAGTATCTCCAGCCTTCTCTTCCTCGCGGGAACACCCGCTGATCCTGCCCTCCACAACCTTCTGAATGGGCTTCCCCAGCCTCTAATGCAGCCAGAGAAGGAACTACTTCCCTCCAGCTAGAAGGCAGTTCAGTTGCTTCCACAACATCCCATGCCTTCCTTACCAGCACCTTGAAGGTACTGCAACATTATTAGCTGCTTCCACCTAAGCACCCTCTGGCCATCGCCTTCAAGAAGGTCCCCCCAATGGACCGCCCCAATAAAGTGATTGAAGGTCTTGCGAAGATGAGGTTCCATCTCCAGTCCCCAAGCTCCTCACCAAAAGGGAATCGCCTGGATCCTTTTGATGGTCCACTCTCCACCCTCCAATATACCCTTGCTGCCCGCCCAAGCTCTAAAGTAATCCTTCCAGTAGCCTGGTAGGTTCCCCACGCTTGGAATGGCCCCTTGATTGATGCCCCAGATGACACCAAGATCCTTGTTCAAACTGTCCTTGAAAGCCTTAGAGAGGTAGTCCTACAGTATTGGAGACCAACAGATGGATTTTCCCTCCCAAGCGACCCGTGCAATCCATTTCAGCTGCAGTGCTTTGATCATACTCCTGAAGTTAATCAGACTGATGTCCTCCTTCTTCACCTCCTGACACAAGTTAGAGAAACTGGTTTTTGACGCTCGCCCTCGCCAAATGAACAGGATGATTGAGCTCTGTATTCTCTGATAGAAGATGCTGGCGGTGGAACAAATCTGGCAATGTACCATAGTCTGGAAAGAATGAAAGTGTTCATGACAATGGCCCTTCCCCAATAAGATAAGTTGAGCCATTGCCACTTTCAAGCCGCTTTTTTAAGGTCCGCTTCAAGTTTGAGCCAAATTTTGTGCAGCGACGCCCACCTAGGGATGGGACACCTGAGGTACAGAAACTCCTCCCCTATTGCTATCCAGGGGATCGAGCTCTTTGGTGCCACACCCAACATCTCCGTTCTGCCAATAGGCCAAGCCCTGGATTTTGACAGATTGACCTTAGCGTTGCTTGCGTTCTGGTACATCTTGAGAATGTTCATCACCACCTTCTCCTCCTCCTCTGACAAAACATAAATCCACGTATCATCTTCAAACATTGAATGAGAGTACTCATCACCGTTAATGGTAAGTTTCCTCCAGTCCAACTTTCTGAGAGCCACTGAAATGGTCTCTATTGCAAGGACAAACAACAAGGGAGATAGAGAGTCTCCCTGACGCACGCCCCTACACACCTTAAAGGGGTGGGAGAGGACCCCATTAATATTGACAATTAATGAGGGCTTCTCAAAAATTGTTTTAAGCAGTCTTACCAAATGCCCCTTAATTCCAACCCTACTTAACGCTTCCCAAAGAGACTCATGATTCACCTGATTATACATCTTCTCTTGATCAAGAAAAATAGCCACCCCCTCTGGTCATACTGTTTACTTGCCCACTCTTCTATCAGGTGAAATATCATCAGATTGTCAGTAATTGAGCGTCCTGGGATAAACCCATTCTGCTCTTTCCCAACAACGTCCGCCACAACCCCCTTGAGTCAATTGGTTAGGATCTTCATTAAGATTTTATAGTCAACTTTATGCAGAGTCAAAGGCTGATAGTTCCCCATGAGGGAGGGATCGCCCTTCTTACATAACACCACCACACCCTTTAAAAATGCCAGCTCGATTATACCGGAGGCTAGGAGTTGATTGTAAAGTTCAGCAAGCATCTCAGACATTTCTGCCTGAAATAGCTTGAAGAGCTCCAAGATCAACCCATCCTCCCCGGGAGCCTTGCCATTCTTGCCTTTGTGGATGGCATCCAACACCTCCAATTTAAAGATCTTACTAAATAGGTGCAGCTGAGTCTCCTTTGGCAGTACCCCCAGTCCTCTTGAGAGTACTTTGGATGCCTATTGGTCAATATCAGAGGGGCCATAAAGGTCCTCAGTAGGATTTAGCCACCTCAGCCATGCAAGCTGCATCCTTCACCTCAACTCCCCCTTCACAAAGTGACAAGATCTTCGCTGAAGGTCTGAATGCCCCTACTGCCTTGCGGGTAGGTCCACATTGCTGTTAGAATCCTCATCCCATCTAGACTTCCTTTGTTAGAGGCGGTCCACCATGAAGGCTCCCATCGATTTTGCAAACAATTCAGCCTTGGCCATGTAGGCAGATGACCCCATTACCACGGCCTGCTTGCAGGTAATCTCGAAGCTCCTCTCCAAGGTTTCATACCTCAAACGCATGCCCCTAGCTGCCTCCCAAAGATTTCAAAACCCATCTTAGTATCAGCCTTCATCCACAACCATTTTACTGGTGCATCAGGCTTCCCTACAATCTGACCTCTCCACCACCTCATCTTCTTCCTCATGATATCCTGAAGTGGACTCTACTTCAGGAGTTCATGGTTCAGTCTCCAGATCCCCTTCCCCACAGAAACAACCTGAGGGTCACTAATCTGCAGTTCCAGGGGCCTGTGGTCTGAAGCACTAGGATCATGATTCCTAAGGATCAACTTGCAGCGACTCAGGAGAAGCTGGGGCACTGACAAGAGGTCAATGCGGGAGAAATGATTCCCCTGGATGTGAGTCCACCCAGTCTCCCCCTCCTCATCACGGCCAGCTCTCCACTCATCCAGTAGGCCGAGGTCAATCAATAAACTGGCCAACTCGTGGGCTCCAGGATCAGAGCTCCATTTGCCTGAAGCCCCAAACCTTTCATCCCTAAAACAGACAAAGTTCATGTCTCCCCAGCACTACCGACCCCAATGCCTTCCTCCTGGATCCTCAGGCCAACCTTCTGGAAAAAGGCCTTCTGTTCAGATCCAGAATTGGGCGCGTAAATGCTGATAAACCAAATTGATTCCTCTCCAAATAGTGACATCACTGCCACTGCTCTTCCAGGGAACCAATACCCTTTTACCCAACACCTTAACCTTGTCCGCCCACCAGACCAAGATACCCCCCTTGGTTTCTCCCCCTTCCTCTTTCCCTCCCTAAGGGCGAGTCTGAGTTTTGTTGATCCACCAAGTGAGAGTAAAATGATTGTTTCAGAGGAAACTGGAAAGCCCAGTCCTCTTCCACCCCAGGTTTGGACTTAGTCTCAGTGAGGAAGCTGATATCTATCCCATGTTGTTGCAATCAGAATTTCACCCACTGCCGCTGCTTGAGTCCATTCAAACCCCGCGCATTAGCAATTTCAACCCTGATCGCCATAGGTTCAAAACTGAAGAGGCCTCAGTGTTAGGATCTGGGGGTCCGCATCCTCTTCCACCTCAGCTGCTTTAGCGGGACTACGTTTCTTCAACCCTTTCCAGTATTATATTGTGCCAGGGGTGGAGGCTTCTCAGTCACAACAGCCTCCTGAATCTTACCATTGCCAGGGTCCTCAATAGACCCTTCCACTTTGGTTGGAGTCATTGAGTTATAAGGCATTGTCCCACTATTGCTAGCAGGCAACACCTCCCTCACCTCCGCCTCTTCCCCTACAGGCCTTGCACGCTCTGTCACACCCACATCCTTTATGGTCGCCCACCTCTTATGCGATTGAGTGATGGGGAGAACCCCATCCATTTGGTAGGTGACCGCCTCCTTAATGTCCTTTGCGGACTGTGACAAAGCGCCACTCAGCTCGATTTGGAGTCTAGCTGCTTCCCTCGCCTTCTGGGAACGCTTTGACTCCTTGTTGACCTTACTCGCGTTTTTAGCACTCCAGTCACCGCCTCTGAAGTGATGTCAGCAGCAGCCTCCTCCCTTGCTTTGGCTGACATCTCAGTTAGCTTCTCCAACGCCTTCTGGAGAGCCAACTTGTCCTTCTCAGAGGGCGCCATTACTGACACCCCCACGCTAGGCCCACTAGGTTTTGCCACTGCTGCAGGAGGTTGAACCTGAGGACATTTGGCTCTGATGTGCCCCTTCGCACCACACAAGAAGCACCTGTCCAGCGGTATTAGAGGACCAGTCCAGGTCCCCACAGTGACTGAATGAGGTAACTCCCCATATGATTTCAAAAGTTCAACCCTCAAAACCCAGTCCCCAAACACTACGATGAACTTTTTCAATCTACCTTCCTTCTTCTTCAAGTTCTTTACCAGCTTGTTCTCATTAAAGGAGATCACTCTTCCAAAGCCTTTCAGCTGAGACATCATGGCCCCTCTAGTGATCACAGGTGGTACGTCCCTCATAATGAACCTTCTAATCTCAGTGCCAATGTCGAGACATATGGCCTCCTCATTCTTTGTGCTCAAACTGGCAGTCAAAACCTGTTCCTTTAGAAGCTTAGACTGGAAGGTCATAAGTTTCAACCCAGGAGCCAAACGTGAGATATGGAGTGGGGAAAACCCACACACCTCAATCACCCTGGCCATGAGCATCTCCTTAGACCATCCAATCTTCACTTCCATGGCGTGAACCCTCTTGAGGCTCTCCACCATGCTCGCCGTCAGATCCTTGGATGGTCCAGAGTTCCCCACTTCAAAAAACTTGGTTCTGACACCAAATCCATTAGCATCCGCTGTTGCAAAAGAGACCGAAGCCTCAGTGCAGCAGAGGCCACCCCTGCTGTTGATTTGTTAACAGAGTTGGTCTCTCCGGTTTGTTTTGTGACGAAGTTTGCTCTCCAGGCCCTTTTTGTGCTGGAACCATTGCAGCCCTTTCAGGTCAGTCTGTCTTTTTAGTATGTGAGTCCTTTTGCCTTTTACTGCACCAGTGTAAGCCCACGTAAGCTACTGGCTGCTATCCAGATTTCAGGCCAACCTAGAAAACCGTGGCAATTATTTTAGACAGGTGAGCCAAAGCTCAGCCAATCAGGATTAACCCACCCTTGTCGCTGAGACCTGCTTATTAGCGCCCCGCCTCATAGGAAAGTAGTGTGACAGACAATACGCCTGACTCTTGCCTCCCCCTTTCTGCCCATATTCCCCCCAAAGGAGAGTGGAAGCACCCGCATGAACAGGTTGGGCTACAGTCATTAGCTTCCATCCCACTCCCCATTCAGGCCACTACAGGACCCTTCCAGGGCGCCTCTCTGGGCTCCAGTGCTAGCTACTCACCCGTGTTTCCATGAGCTTTCCTTGGTCACGTCATGTGAAGGCCCCAGCTTACCCTACTTAGCTCCTGGGAGAGACCAATTCATATTATGAAGAAGAAGGATGGCTCTAATTGGGTGGTGATTAATTATCAGAAGCTGAAAAAGATTACAAAGAAGGACTTGTATCCACTACCATGATCAATGATGCGCTAGATTGGTTGGGAGAAGCGAAGTGTTTCTCCACAATGAATCTAATATCAGGATTTTGGCAAATCAATTTGCCAATGGAAGACCAAGAGAAATGCGTAATTATCACTGCGACGGAGCTTTATCAACCAATGAGGATGCCCCAGGGTCTGTGCAATGCGCCTGTGACGTTCCAGAGAGCCATGGACGCCATACTAAATGACTTGAAGTTGTCATGCATCCTGGTGTACTTGGATGATTTAAGTGTTCATTAGGAGGTTTAATTACCATTTGCACCACTTGGAGGAAGTGTTTAAGAACTATTCGCATCCAACATGAAGATCAAGCCAAGCAATTTCCACTTATTCAAAAAAGTAGGAATATATGGGATTCATAATCAACTCTAGTGGACTGCAGTTTTAAGCCGGGTATATTGAAGCCATAGAATGAATGGCTGTACCAAAGAGTGTCCAAGATATCCAAGTGTTCCTTGGAATGGTCAGATACTATCTAAGATTCATTTGTGATTTTGCAATAATCACTGAGACCCTCTTCCATTTGCTGAAAGATCCAAAAATGGATTTGTTTGGAGTGAAGAGGCTCAGAGTTCCTTCTATGAATTACACAAGTATTTAATAGATTCTCCAATTATAAATATCCGAATTTCAATTAAAGATTTATAATACAAACCAATGCTTCGTTAATAGCAATCAGCGCTGTCCTGAGCCAAGTAGATGAACTCAGGGACAAATATCTGGTGGTGTATGTGATCCAAACACTCTCAGCAGTTGAGTGGAATTACGCAGTAATGAGAATGAATGTTTTTCGGTCATTTACATCTGTAAACAGTTTCAGGGGTACATTAATGGAACGCACTTCAAGGTGGTGACGGACCACTTCTTGTTGCGTTGGCTACACAATTTGAGAGAACCAGAAGGACGATTGTCCTGATAAGCATTAAAACTACAGGCTTACGATTATGAGATAATCCACTGATATGGAGCTTCTCATCAGAATATAGATGGCTTATCGCAGTTACCATTGGTCCAGATGGTATACCAGCAGGTGGATGAGCTATTCTAGAGAATGGTCAAAGGAGAAATTGGGAACAGCCTGAGAAATCCAAGATGCGCTTCAAAAAGTGATGGAAAACACCAAGATCATGGATGAACAAGGTTTCAATACGATTAAAGGAAGCAATTACTATTCCCAAATCTGTTGAAATGAGCGACTATTGTTTAAGCTGCTCATAAGGTTGTTAGTATGTGGGCTTAAGGAAGATGACTGATCATATCTGCCAGTATTACTACTGAGAGTCCTTCAACTATAATGTAGCAGACTATCTGGCTTTTGTGTGGAGTTTCAGTTGCATAAGCCCCACAAGAACATTACTGGATACCAACTGGTCCTCTCTGGAATTTCTTGACATATGGTGTCCATCAACGTTATGGGACCATTAACCATGAGTACAGAGGGAGTCAAATACATCATAGTTGCGATCAAATAAGATGAGATGGGTCGAGACAAAGGCCCTGGCAAATGTAGATGCTACAAGCACTGCAATCTAATCCTGGATCAAGTATACTGACATGGATGTCTGTAGGTCTTGCTGAGCGATAATGGAACAAATTTCACATCTCATGTGATCCCACAATTAAATGAAACAATGGGGATCTGAGGAGTCTTGTCTGTACATACCAGCTGGAGACAAACGGACTGATAGAGTGGGTTAATGGAACGCTGGCTGTAATGCTGAGAAAGCTGGTTGCAGGGAGAACTTTCATGCGAGAAACGTACCTTGATTTTGTGATGTTCACCTATAATATAAGTCATCATATAGCAATTGTAAAAACGCCATTTGAGTTGGTATATAGAAGGAAAGCCGCGTTGCCGTCAATTTTATTTTAGGTAAAGGAACTGACATCAGGGATGAGTGCCAAACAGTACCTGGAACAATTGTCAAATATCCCGATCAAATTGCAATTGCAAGAATTTGATATGACCTTAAAGTAAAGGATCCAAGCAATTTTGACGGATGATTAGAACCAAATGGCCTTATCAGAATACTGAATAGGCGAAAGAGTTGCCTATTGCAATACACATGGTTTTGAGAGGAGAAACAAGCTATATGCATTGTGGTCAGGTCCATTTGAGATTATCACCAAGATGGTGATGGACGCCTTTTCCATCAAGAACCTCTTAGATGGAAGAATAGTAAATTGAGTACATTCTAAGTGTTTAAAGAAGTGGATCTATAGAAAGATGAAAAAAGAGTTCCTGAAGGACCGCTGAACCATTAAGTTGTTTATGTCTTGAAGATTTGGTCAAGTCCAAAAAAAGGACCTCTGAATCATTCTAAATGGTTAAGTTTTAAAAAGTAAGACCTCTGAACCATAAAAAACTGGTAGGATTAAGTATACCTAGGAACAAGTTTGGGAAAAAAGATGGACTTCTAAGGCAAGTGAAGGTCAAGTCCCATATAAAAAAAGAAGAAATTAAAGATTGATAAAAATATATCAGAAAAAAATATATTAAAAACATCAGAAAAAAATATACTTTTATAACTTTTTTGTTTTCCTTGACTCAGGGATGATTCTGCCTATGTTGCCTCTTGGGGGAGGGAGGATGGATCTCATTAGGAGTAAACAACCATCAAAATCTATGTGAGATCGGATGCTAGCATGGGCTAGACCTACTCAAAGCCAAGTTTGCTGAGCGGAGGCCAATCCTCGCAAGAAAGCAATTAGGGGAAGAGTTATAAAAATATCATAACATGCCAAATGCAATACCCCAGATCAGGGAGGGAAGAAACAGAACAAGAAGAGGCAGTTGGCAAATAAACCTGAAAAAAATCCTGATATGGCATTGGAGCTGGAAGATTGGTCTTGAGTGCTTGCTGACGGGCTTTGTCAAGAGCATTGGACATATGGGCTGGCATTGAGCAAGGATACTAGGCGGGGATGCTGAAGTATGCCCCTATTAAAGCCATCAGGGGAAGATACCAATTGGTTGTGCCAGAAACGAGATAGTCATTCAGGGAGTGAATGGCATCCTGCAGATGACTACTACAAGCTTCTTGAAGCAAAAGCATAATGAGCGATGGAAGACAGGAAATGTGGAAGCTCAAGGTCTAAATTTGAAGAAATTGGCTGGCAAAGCAAAGAGCATAGGCTGCAACGTCTTGATCTAAAATGTTCTTGAGATTGGAGGGGTTCAGAGCTATGGACAGAGCCTTGGTTGCTCGGGTACTCAATTTTTCATAAAGGAGTTTGAGATGTTTTCTGTTTCCAATGGCTAGTTTGGTTGATAGAACAGCTGGCTTGTAATACTGGCTGAGTCAGAAAAGGAACTCCAGAAGCAAGTCCAATCTTGCGAGGAATGATTGATCAAGAGTGGAGGGCATTGCTTCAGGAGGGCTGACAATGATGGTAGGAGAATCTGAGTGGAGCCAAATCCCGGAGAGTTTTAAAAGTCTAACTCAGGAATTGATGACAGAGGGAAGATTGGTCAAAAGTCATTTGATACAATTGATAATCTACTTTCATTGGGGTTGGATGTCGTTTCTGGTATGTTATAATTTTGGATGGTATCATTATGATCCACCATATTGTCCATACAGGTTGAACCTACTGAACAACAGACAGATGATGTGGGTATTTTCAGTCCTTTGGACACAATTGAAAGTATACTAATAACCATCTAGTACTAAAAAAAGAAAGTATACTAATAATAGGAGCAATCGCCCTAATGACTCTTTTATCTATTTTAATAAATACAGAGACCCTTTGCTGTTCCGCTCTTTCTCTACTATATATCACCCCTTTCTCTCAATCACCCATCTCGCTTATATACAGTGGCTTTGGACGATACTGCTCTCATATCCTGGACTATTCTATTCTGCCACTTCTCCTCGAATTTGGTTTGTTATTCTTTAGTTCTCTATTGCCCTAATTGGAGGCGAATTAATTTGTATTCATCTAATGTCAACCTCACCTTATCGCCTTATTTAGAGAGGTGATCCAATAATAAAAATATATCTCAATATCGCCTCACATTTGAGGCACTCAAATAAGCGTAACTAATGTCATATTTGGCGGATTCTTTCCAATCCGCCCAGGCTGTTCATAGATTATTGTCCAGTCATATTGAAATCATGACATTACCCCTTCCTTGACTGGATGGTAAGGCTTCTATTGTTTTTATGGTCAGAGGAACTTTGCATGCACTCAGTTAATGTTCCAACCACTTGCGGGGTCCTTGATGGTATAAGCGTCAACCCCAGTTTTCTCTATAGCTTCAAACGGACCAATACAAAGACTGCCCAGCTTGTGTTTCTGCCCAAACCTATGTTGGTCATGGGTGAGAACCATATCGCCCTCTTTAAACTGCATAACCTGCTATTATGTACCTGATTGACAGCCTAATTCTTGATCTTCTTGGCTAAGCTAAAGGAATATGCTTCAGTTTGCAATTTGATCAGAGTGTTTTCAAGGTTAGTCAAATAGTGGTGGGGTTCCATTCTGCCGGTGTCTTCTACATATGAATAAAGTAATTCCAGAAGAGCTGGGTATCAGCCATATAGTAGTTGTAAGGGGCTCTTCCCTGTGGTGGAATGGTAACTAATGTTTATAGGCAAACATGGCAGTGGAAATGAGGGAACTCCATTCAGAAGGTTGATCCGTTTACAAATTTTATAGTATGTTCACCAAAGTCTCATACACCCATTCGACCATTTCATTGGACTCAGGGTGATATGGAGCTGTCAGAACCCCAAAGATACCCATAAGCTCATTCAGTTTGGGGAGGATGTGTGAGTCAAAGGTAGTTCCATTATCAGTGAGAATAAATTGAGGGCAGCCATGTTGCTGAATAATACATTCCATTCCAAACTTGGCCACTGTGAACGCCCCCAAATCCCATATTGGCCGCGCTTTAACCCACTGGGTTAAGTGGTCAATAGCCACCAGAATGTACTTACACTGGTTAGATTCTGTTGGCAAGGGTTCAACAACTATAAGAGGAACCGTATGCCAAGCAAAATGTGGTTTAACTACATGGTACAAAAACTTATGGAGGAATGGCTTCTCCACTTGACACTGATGGAAACAGGAAATGGTTTAGAGCACATC
Organism: Massospora cicadina; assembly: GCA_022478985.1. Classification (NCBI taxonomy): domain Eukaryota; kingdom Fungi; phylum Entomophthoromycota; class Entomophthoromycetes; order Entomophthorales; family Entomophthoraceae; genus Massospora; species Massospora cicadina. The sequence continues at coordinate 64,957 of JAKSZP010017412.1, forward strand.
AAAGCTCATGCTTTCCAAATAGTACCAAGGGTGCAACAACTCCATTGTCTTGCACACCCCACCATGTCTTACTGCCTTGTGGGCACTCATAATAATTCCTGGCCATGCTGAGGGATGCGGAAAATTCACCGTAGAATCAAGTTCTGCTTGTATAGTTCCCCATTCCATTGAAGGTATTCATTTGCATCTCATTTAATGCTTTGATCATTTGGGGCTGTTCATCATCATATTTTCCTCTGAGCATCTTGTCATACATTACATCACTGAGGTCCACCGTCATGGCAACAGTCAGTAAATGAGATAAACAGTCAGCGTTCTGATGCTTTACTCCTGGGTGGTGAAGGATCTTGAAGTCATAATCCTGCAACTTAAGAGTCCATCAAGACAACCACCCTTCAGGCTCTTTGAGGTTCTGCAACCAGCATAATAACGCGTGATCTGTTAGAACTTTAAACTTTACCCCATGCAAGTAGACTTTAAATTGCTTATATGCATAAATCACCGCTAAGCACTCTCACTCGGCCACAGTATAATTATGCTCATGGCAGTTCAGACTTCAACTACAGTATGCTACAGGATGCTCCTATCCCTAGTCATCTTTCTGAGAAAGTATCGCCCCAACAGCGGAAAGGGACGCATCTGTCTGAATGATGAACTCCCTATCAAATTTCAGATATCGTAGCACCAGTGCACTGGTCAGCACCATACAAAAAGTATTGAAGGCATATTGACAACTTTCCGTCCATTTGAACACAGCATCCTTTTTTAACAACTCAAATAGTGCCCCCCAATACAGCTAAAGTTAGGGATGAAGCGCTGGTAGTAACTGACCATTCCCAAAAATACCTGCATGTTGCATTTACTATTAGGTGTAGTCATTTTACAGATGGCCTCCACCTTAGCTGGCTGTGGTTTCATCCCCTTAGAGTCTACCACAAACCCCCAGGTATTACAACTGATCTTTGAAGAAGTTACATTTTTGAGGCTTAGGTTTGATGTTTGCCTCAGCAAGATGGCAGAATACTTCTTTAAATGATTGAGGTACTTTAAAAAGGTTTGAGAGCAAACATTAATATCATTGAAGTATATGAGGACTCATGACAGCTTCAGGTCACCAATAATAGTGTCCATGCTATGCTGAAATGTAACCAGGGCGTTACACAGCCCTTGAGGCATCCAAGTCATTGAAAAAGGCCTTTTATTGTGATTACAGCGCATTTTTCCTGTTCCACCGCAGGTAGCTCGATTTGCCAGTAACCTGATATCAAGTCCATTGCTGAGAATTAATGGGCTCCCCCTAACCAATCCAAAGCATTGTAAATCCTTGGCAAGGGATACAAATCCTTTTTGTAATACTGTTGAGCTTCTGATAGTCTATTACTACATGGTTGGTGCTGTCATTTTTTTACAATCAGAATGGGTGAAGCCCACGGACTCTTGGATGGTTCAAGCCTCCCTTGCTCTAGCAACTTTTCAATTTCATTAGTGACAACGTCTTCCACTGCCCTCAATTGGCGGATCAGCTGAGACCTTATAGGGGATGATCTCCTGTGTCCACTTAATGGAGCACCCCCCAAGCACACCCTAAATTGTGATCATCGACAGCAAAAATCACTTTGTACTTCTGAAATAAAGCTATTGCTTGGTCTTTTTGTTCTTCCAATAGCCCTATTAAATTACCCCGCAGTACCACCATCATTACACCATCTGGTGCCTCAACTGATAGACCAAATTCATCTAATGACCCAAAATTAAGAACTTGAAGAACCTCTTTTATTGGCCTCAAATGTAAATACACTACTTTTTGGTGTCGGCAGATTTGCATTAGTTCATTCTGGAGGTTTACTAACAAAACCTTAATCTCTCCATGGCCTGGAAGTATAATCCCTGGAGCCACATGAGGCTCAAACCGTGTTTGATGATAGAGCCCAATGACTTCCCCATATAGCCCAACAGGCACTTCTAACTCTAACTTGGTGTTCACTAAAACTTGATGTCCAGAAGGAATAGATATGGGCATTGCGGCTCAGAGAGGAATCACTTGATATTCATATATCTGCTAGGGAAGGGGCCGAGTCTTGTTTTATTAGTTGATGATAGTGGACTGGCATCAACACATCACTATATGCAAGATTGATATGACTCATGTGCACTGAGTCCTTTGGCACTCCACTAGAGGTGAAGTAAATTGGGATCCAATTTCCCAAAAATGGCAAGGGTCTCCTCCATCATATTAACTACAGCCCCAAAATGTCACAGGAAAGCGGTTCCAATCAGCAAGTCATAGTTTTTATTTGGTAGCAGAATCACCAGAGCTACGACAACAATGGACCCAAAGCGCAGAGGTAGCGCACTGTAAGCCCCTCAGAGACAGTGCTTACTGCTCCAGCAGTTCCATAAACCATTTGATGGTTCTCATCAGGCTTTAACGTCAACTTCACCATCAACTTAGTGGAAACTATGTTGACTGGAGCACCAGTATCTATTATAGCACAAACTCTATTTTTCGCTGCAAAAATATCACAATATGTACACTCAGATTAAGAAGAACATTGACTGTTTAATACGTGGACATTTATGGTATCTTTGATTTCAAGAAAGCTCATTATCCCCTCACCAACTTTGTGATATTCTTTGACAATGGCTTCTACCAGGAGGGCGACATTTCTCCTTTCAAAGTTGGCGCATCCATGGCAGAATCCAGCTTGTCCGAGGAAGATTGATCAAGCATTTGACAGGCATATGGCTTCAGTTGTTCTGGGGATTCTTTGTCTGCTGAGGCCTTGGCTTGAGCTTATGCTACTACATTCACTCCTCCAACTGGCTGCTGGTATAAAATTCCGTCATTGTACTGAGGGACTTCTGTGGGATATACTACTATTGATGCAGTGACGTTTTGGGTTGGAATCGCGGAGGTAGAGCGTCCCATCTCTACTTCACTCCATCTTTACCCTGGTAATATTGATCTTGGTGTATGTAGTGCACATGGCGATTATGGCAAAATTTTGCCAAGTGACAAGAGCGGCCGCATTCATAACATCTGACCCCATAAGAGCCACGTCCTTGATTGTTATAAGAGGGTCCAGTTCATAAAGTTTAGGGTCGTTTGGCGTAACCAGGCCCAGGTCAGTAAGATGATTACTGACATTCAGCGCATCTAGGTCCTGGTCAGTAGCTAGGTTGCTGACAGTTTTTGTGACCAGCCCCTGGACAATGATCAAACTGATGAGTATAATTTGGCGAAGGATGAAGTGCAGAGTTATAGTAAGGTTGAGGGTTGCTAGGAGGAACGTGAGTTGGATGAGAGTATTTTCTTGAATAAGAGGGTACATTAGAGGTGGTATTCTTCCTTTTCATATTTGGTGGCGGAAAGTTGGGGGATATACAACGCAAAAACTGTACAATTTTGAGCAGAGGAACGTCGTCATCCAGAAGCAGCAAAATGACATTTATGAAGCTCTTTGTATGGCTTCACCGTGGAGGTCATGGCGATGCTTGTTGGCCTCTGCTAAGTATCCTGACCCAATCAGCATGTGAGCTTCCGTTGTAAATTGATCAGTGAACTCCAGGAGAGTCTATTTTTGACGGAATAAATCATTAAGAATTCCGCTTTCTGCTGTGACATCTTTGAGGTACCGCCAAACAGGCGAAGCATGGTATCTTTTACATCCCTATAGGTAACAGAGCTACTTGGGAGGTAACAGGTGACTTGATCGGCACTCTAAACATCCAAGGCAGATATCAACAGTTTAGCCTTCCATCTATCAGATGAACCTTCTGCTGCAAAGTCAAACCGTTTGAAGAAACATGGATATTCCCATTTTGATCAAACGGAGGTAGTTTCTCAATATTATCTCCTCATCCCGTTTGAGGTTTTTTAAGCCATACTGAGGAATGGGTCAGGATCCAAAAGCAGTTTCCCAATGTGAAGCTGGACCAGCAGAAGTTGGGATTTCCGCCACTTCAGGGGTAGCGAGACCTTCTGCCGTGGGCAGCACTGCCATTACTGAGGGAATTGGTGCTCCAAATCATATTTATATCCAGTGCTACCATCCTGGGTGTAGTAGCTTCGATCAGCATCATATTCTTCCACATATGATGCCCCCCTTGCTTTTTGGCCTCTTCCCAGTGAGAAGACTGAGAGGCACTGGTCAATTTACGTTCTGCGCACTGCAGCCATTTGGTAATATCATCCAACCAGGTAATTTTCCTTGTTTTGCTGTCCCAGAATTTGCATTTGTCCAAACGTGCTATCAAGCTGGTGCATGACAGCATTTCACTCTTGAAGAAGTTTATCCTGTTTTTGGAGCACTGCGTCTAAGTTGAGTTTGAGTTCCTCATAGCCAGCTGGTGCAGTGTTTAATGAAGATTCCCCAGCAACGCAGGCTGTATAAGACATGGATGGAAAATGGAAATCCGGAGTACCTGGTGGTTGTTCAATGGGCCCCCTGTAGTGAGCACCATGTTTATAATTTTGGAAGGTATCATTATGATCTGCCATATTGTCCATACAGGTCGAACCCACTGAACAACAGACAGATGATGTGGGGATTGTCAGTCCTTTGGACACACTTGAAAGTATACTAAAAATAGGAGCAATCGCCCCAATTACTCTTTTATTTATATAATAAATACAGCGACCCTTTGCTGTTCCGCTCTTTCTCTTTTATTAACTACCCCTTTCTCTCAATTGCCCATCTCGCTTATATACACCGGCTTTGAACGATACTGCTCTCATATCCTGGACTATTCTATTCTGCCACTTCTCCTCGAATTTGGTTTGTTATTCTTTAGTTCTCTATTGCTCTAATTGGAGGCGATTTAATTCGTATATATCTAATGTTGACATCGCCTTATTGCCCTATTTAGAGGCTATCTAATAAACAATTATATCCCAATTTCGCCTCACATTTGAGGCACTCAAATAAGCGTAACTAATGTCATGTTTGGCGGATTCTTTCCAATCCACCATAGCTGTTCTAAGATTTTCGTCCATTCATATCAGAATTGTGACACAGTAATTACACAGAATGACTGGCCATGGGTACTTGACAAGGAGTATGAGTCCTGGAGGACCATAGAAGAGGTTTCAGTGCGCAGATCGACTCAAATGTTGAAAGAGCCAAAGGTCTTTATCTAACATGCTATAAAGCTTTTGTTGGTACCGCGACTTAGAATTCAACATATGAGCTGGATGAGAGGGGGATTGTCAGATTTATATGATAGTCGACATTATGTACTGAAATCAATTAAACTCCAATTTTGGAGAAATTAATCTCAAAATTAAAAAATAAGCTCTTTAGAGATAAAATTAATAATGGTATGAGCCAAGAGGTTATGAGAAGAAAATAATAAGGGTGAACATAAATGAGCATTCTTAATTGGGCTGTGAAATGAACAATGATGGCAATATTCTCCTGTTGAGGATGAAAGAAAATCAGGAAATTGAGGACGCTGAACCAAGAATCCTGAATATGACAATGGGTCATATGCCCTAACAGGGGGAAACCAGATTCTGGGATAAATATCATCAAAAGTAAATCATCAGCCCAGAAACAGAAGGTTGTGGGGGTTGTGCTCTGAGTAGGTGGTAGCGAGGAGGAAGAGGAAGAGAACCACATGCTAAAGGTTGTCTGAGCAGCATTGAGTACAGATTGACTTTGATCCACTTGAACCAAAGAAGTATTTGACATAGTGTCCAAAGCAGTATTCTCCTGTCTAGATCCTATTCTCACTGGAAATCTAGGCAAGAGGGGGATGTGTTAGATTTTTTGCCCACATTTCTAGTTGTCTATATTGACATGGGTTGCTAGGAGATAATTCCCTATAGCGAATGAATTGGATATCAGTTAACCCCAACTTCAGGTTAACAATGTTTGGGGGATTTTAAGTAATTTGCCTGGTTTGGATCTGTCAGGGATCAGTTTGGGTGAATGCTTAAAATCTCATCGGGAAGATTTGCTGACAAAATGGGGGCATCTAATAGTTGATCAATGATTATCTATAAGGTGTACTGATTGGGATCGGTCAGGTTTCATCACCAACTGATTGGGAATTTAGGTATAAAGTTGCAAGGCGAGTGATGATGCCTGCAACTAGCAAATTGATTATTTGGTTTGCAACCTGACTTAATGGGTAATAAGTCACATCACCTATGTATTCACTCGCAAAATATGGTTGGTTCACTGAGATTGAGAGGAAAACGTTAGGGACACGTTTTCCAACTCTTTCCATTTAGGTCTCAAGTATGTCTGATGATGGAATCCTACCCAAGATGGGGAAGACCATCGCTGATGAGACAACAAAATGTAATTCAATGGCAACAGCTGCCATTTCATTGCTGAGGCGCCAACTGAGGGTTGGGCGCCGAATTTCTACTGTAAATTCCCTGAGAATTCACATAATAAAAAACCATTACATAGCAGGATTCGTTTTTAGTTCTATTCATCTTCAAGTAAATTATTGCTGTGTGCTTTATTGGAGGCTCTTTAATAGGATAAAGAGTAAGGATCAAGGATAATGAAAGGAGAAGCTGAGCTGAGATGAGATTGATGCCAACTTCAGGTCACCAGAGGAAAGGCTGTAAACTAGGATCTGAGATTGGATCAAGTTAGGTGGATAAGGTAATAAATCCCTACTGAGAACATCTAAAGCTTTTCTAGGAGGAATACCGGTCAAGAGTTGGACCAAACACGAGTGATCTATTCAACTGAAGATAATAGTCTTCATAATATCATCATTCATATATCATATATAATCAGACAACGCGAGGATTTCACAAAACCAAACCTGTGCATTTATCAAACTAGGGGTTAATATTTGTGAAAGAGCAGAAAAGCCCCTAGACTTTTACACAGGGTCTCAACAAGGTTCTGTTGTTTCTCTGTTTTACTACTATACACTGCGTTGTTCACCCTCGCCCTAGGTCCTTTTTGCTCTGGCACCCTCCACAGTGCCTTATTTCCGATCTTGCTAATGGCTAGTTCCCTGGCATTGTGGCTGTGCATCCTGCACCAACTCTCTGCGAATGAGAAGGTTACAGACACTCTCATGACACCACTGGCCTTTGTCTTGCTGCAGAGGATTGAAAAAACATCTTTACTTGATCTATCAGATTTTACCATGCGCACATCACACACTTTGTGATTTAACCTTGTATATCCTTAGAGATACCTGTACAGTTGAATGTCAGCTTTTCCATATTTTGGCACTTCTTGTTCTCTGGGTGCATCACCGCTGGGGGGTCATGGAGGGTGGAGATTATATCATCCTGAAGTTGGGAAAACCTTAAACCCTTCTCCTGATCAGGAAGTCCCCTCTTTCAGCACATAATAGGTCCGCTTGTGGTCCAGCATAACCGACTGATTAAACAGAACCAGCCCTCCAATCAGGATGTCTGTAAATTAAGTACAAAAGAAACCAAAGGCACATATGATCCCAGTCAGCCCCAGAGGTTGCAGGAGGAGCAATGGCTATAATTTAGCCATGATGAATCATTGTGGTCAACTACTGCGCTTCTTCCTTTTTAAAACTTAGGGGTAGATTCCAACTCTTTGGATAGGTAGATTATTACCGAACCTTCAAAACATTTGTACTTGTTGTTTAAGCTAAAAAGATCTTGGTACATCAAGGGCTGATAATGCGCAAACTTTTTCTAGCTTATTGAAGTACATAAGGGTTTGGTGGTCTAACCAGACAATTAATTCATGAATGCTCCTTAAAGAAGATTCCGCCAGTGGGTAAGTGACCGCGCCACACCAGCAAGTTCCTGGTCATATACGGCTCAGAATTTCTCCAAGAATGGGAACATGATCACAAAATAGGCGATGTGATGCTCTAACCAGGCATGTTTCTGAAGCAAGACATCCCCACTGTGTACGAAGAAGAATCACATGCCACTATAAAAGGCTTGGAAGGGTAGCATACTTAGGGACAGAAGGCTCCATAAAAATTACTTAAATACTTGAATGTGAATTGGAAAGCCTAAGTCCATTTGAAAGAGACGTTCTTCCCCATCAGGGGATGAACAGGCGCTACCAACTGGGAGAGCGCAGAAGATTTTCTTTGAGAAAACTATGGTATCCAAGAGAATCCACGGCTGTTCCTGGGTAGATGTTGTGGGCCATAAAAGAATGGCTCTGAGTTTACTAGGGAAAATAATACATACGCTCTCAGGACAGGTAGCTTAAAAAGGCAACTTCTATTATGAAAAAGTGCACTTCAAGGCTTCACATAAAGATCCGTCTTCTGCAGAGCAGCCATCACCGCCTCCAGGTCCTTCTTATGATGCTTGTAAGTGAGAGTGTACTAGGATATTGCTATTGTACTCACCGCGCAGGTGAAATAAAGATAGCCTAGAACATCATCAATCTTAATTGGAATTTGGCAGGTGTGATTGTAAGATCTAAAGGATTTACTTAACTGATATCTTCTTCTAGTATGGTTAACAGTAAGCCACTCCTGGCCTTCTGCTACCATTATTTGATTAAAAAATGTCCACAAGATCCAGAATAGAAAACACTTTGGACTTTGAAATCGCCTAGCTGAGAGTTTATTATAGGGGAAGGGGTAGGGATCTACACCGTTATATTGTTTGAATGGCCGTAGTCCATGCACAGGAACAAGTTACCATCAGGTCTTTAGAAAAAAATGTGAGAAGTGATAAGAGAAAATATTTCAAAAACCCCACCCCTTCTGGAGCATGTCATCCGACCAAACATCAAAGGCCTTAGACTCTTGCTCTGTATACAAGTACAGAGGGAAGTTAATGATAACCAAATTGACTATCAGATGAAAGGCCAAAGCATACTCAGAGTGAGGTGTAAGGCGATTGGCTTTATTCATATTGAAAACTCCTTTATACTGCAACATATTAGAAGGAAAATAAAGGGTAAAATCAGCTGTGGAGGGCTTTACCATGATGGAACCAACTCTGCTGGTAGGTGCGATATATAAATGAGAGGACTGTTGAGTAATTGACTGGACCTAATAGTCAGATATTTGATAGGGACATAATAATGTTAACATGCTTAACTTATTATGGATCATATTGGATATCAATGATTATGGATCAGGAATATCCTAAGCTTATGCAAAGCTTGGGATCCGCGGCCTAGCAATTTCACTTAATATTTGACTATAATGACATGGGCTTGAGGGCTTAGTTGGTTAGGGTGGACTTAACTCTAAGTTTTGACTTAATAACTCGGGCACATGGACTTTGTTGGTCTATGTCAAATTAGTTTTTAATGTCAATTGAGTTTTGATTGAATTAATTACTAAGTAGTACAAAGCGCCTTGGTATGTGCTGCCAATTGCTTGAGCAAGAGAATTGGTTCAGCTATTTGCAGATGCATCTGAAACGCCATCTTGAGATTATTGACATTATTTACTCCAACCCTGAGGCTGTGCGAAATTCCCTGAGTTGAAGTATTTGTAGACCCTCAAACAAACATTTTACGTGTTCCTCTGGCCAAGTGCCATTGAAAATGAGACGTCATTGGTAAGATTTGGTGAACATTGAACCCTATTAATTATCTCCAAGTTGATACTAATATTATACTTTCAACTATCACCACTAGTTTATAGTTTAACTTATAAGATTTTTGTGATTAATACTTTAAGTTGTATTAAGATATGAATTTACTTGGGATCAGTAAGATCAGGGCATTGTTCCATCATCCAAGTAATGACAGGAGAATATGACTTCTAAGTGCTTTTCCCAAGGAGTTATATCTTAACTATAGTCACCATCTAGTCTATTGTCTTCATACAATAGACGATTAAAACTCCACCATACCGCAGAAGAAGAACCAGCCATCCAAAGTAGACCAAAATTCGACAAGGACCTTCACCCAAGAGTTGGTGTTCTCAAAAGATAAGAGGTTGGGCTCCAATTCGATACTCACCCATTGAAGACGCCACCAATCTCTCCCCATAATGACTGGAAACAATAAATATTTCACAGCCATAAACTAGTCACAAAAGCTAAACTTAACTACAAAGAATGGGACGGGACGCTTTACTGAATAACAAGCCATAGGGGCTAAAGAAGCACCAAATACAGAAGATACTATATCAAAAGCTAGATCTAGATCTTGAGCCACTTTTGACCTCATTAAAATTACCAGCTTCTCCTGTACCCAAAAGAACCTTAACTGATATCTTATAAGATCCCAACTGAATCTTAACAGAAAAAGGAAAGAAAGCATGTTCTTGTTTATTTGCACCTTCATGGGACATAACTGGTGGAGAGGGGTTAATCACTGGGATATCTACTTGACAAACCTTAAAAGAAGAAAGCGTTGCTTCAGATTACTAAGCAACCTCAACTTTTGCTTATTGTACTTCAGACATTAGAGGAAACAACATATTTAGATGAAGATGTTCCCCAGCGACATCAGACTCAACAGAAGGAGTTACATCACCAGAACACATAACTGCGGGGCTGGAGGGGGAGGTGTGAGAGCAAAAACAAACAACAAACCCATACTTGTGACCCGTCCAAACTGGACATGTTGTGGGGAGAAAGAGAAGCTGAATGCTTTTATAGTAATATGGGGGTATAAGCTCTAGTTAACTGTGTCAGGAGATAATCTTTAACCGCGGCATAGAAGTTTTGATACAAAGAACGGGTATCCTTCCAACAACTACCATATTAACCTAAGTTAAACTTTCTATTATATGATAAAACCAAAGCATCACCCCACTTATAAAGAAGGTTGGAGAAGGACAGGAATTAAAGTTTCTATTATAACATAGAGATTGCTAATATATTAAGGCTGAACTACCACTCATTATAAATTACCACCCACAAAAACAGCCAGAACACCATCGGTATAGCCAACCTCATGGTTTGATATAAAGTGAGTAGGGGGAGTACTAACAACTACAAGATAATCTCAAAACTATAACACATGACTGGAATTTAGTGCTGTAAATTTCTCAATTTAATATAATAATTGACAATTTAGATTTATTAAAAAGCCTGAGGTGAAGTAGAAAATAAAAATGGAGCGGTAGCAAAACCTATTTGGGACTGCTGCATTATGAGCTGGAAGTTTAGAGGTAATGGGGTTCTTATATACCAAAGAGTATTCCATTGCAATTGTCTTTCCACAGATCAACGTACTAAGTCACTATCAAGGTTGATAAAGACCTACCCGACCATCCAAATCAGTGTTAAAATTTGCTAAAGTTTTGATGGCACAATTCTACCTAGCGAGCTGGCAATAACTCATGCAGCAGCTGACGGGTTGCATCCAAGGCCAGGGCAGGTAAGGGCGGTCCTATTTTAAATTTTATGGTTTGGCATTCCAAAACCTGTTGGTTCAGGCTTGCCTGCACTGACGGCAAGGAGGGAAGTCAAATAGCGAGATTTTAAGTCTAAGGTGATTTAACAATCCATTTTCATTCAACATCGATTTACTCTTTATTATTAGACTAAAACTAGGAGGAAGCCATCTGGAAAGGTGGGGAGCTACAATAAATCTTTTGGTAATGAATTTTAGCCTATACCAAATCCTGAAACATCCTCTTGATTTTTAACCACTGACTCCTTGGTGGTGAGATGAAGGGGCAATGGCCAACCTTCAGAGGGTAAACTGTCACCCACCTCCTATCAACAACATGGTCTATATTGCCCTGGTTAGTAAAGGGGTGAGCAGCCTTTTTGGACCTTACTTATTTCTGAAGTGATGTTCCTCCCTGCTTGATGCAGGAGGTGCTCCTCAGGACTTACACAAGTAGCCATCAGAGTCAGCCAAGCAATGACAGGGATTGCAAGCCGCGTTTTGAGTGGATTATTTATTTTTGAAATTGGGAACTTACTTAAATCGATACTTAATTGAGGAAACTCTCTTATTTTATGGGTTTAGTTCATCAGTGTAACATCTAAGAACATGAGAAACCCTAATCAATACATCATTCTAAATTTAACCTTTTATTAAGATGAAGGTACAACCACGTCCCAAGAAAACTCAACTTTATCCCCTATCAAAAATCAGTTCAATCAACCTCCACTGTGGTAGGGGGAGATATAGAATGTCTTTTGGACTACTGGAGATTAATGCCTCTTGTTCACGCCAGGAGACCTCCAGGGGAATCGTTGACCCTTTCTGTGATCCTTGCACTGATGAATAATGCTCTCCTTACATCCCATTATGCTAAAGTCATCATTGTATGTTGGGTCACAAGCTGCACCCACACTTGGGAGCAAATAATCTCTCTTTTGTAGTTATGGGTAATGTAAAGAGTGGTTTTCAAGTTATGGTTTCCCTGGTGCTGGGACCTAAGGTAAATACATCATAGTAGTAATTGCTTTCCAATTTTATTTAGGGGAACATCATATAAGTCCTTTAAAGCGACACAACTATTTTTTGAATTTAAGTCTAGTTTTTGGCCAGAAATTAATAGTGTCAATAAGACTTTTACTCCCTTAAAAAAACATCATTGACTTTTTTGGTTCTTTTTGATGCTACTATGGTAATTTCATCACTACCAGATTAGAAGTATATCTGCTGCGTCGCCTCATAAGGTAATCTTACTTATTTGTGCAGATATATATCTTTAATAATATTGCAAGGTCTTTGAGTTTTTATTATCAAAATCAGAGAAAACAAATAACCTCTTAACACTGTTACTAACTCAGGTCTTATGTAAGAAACTCCAGAGACAAAATTTGCGCTGAGATTGGCTTGGCCACCATACTCTGTCAGGTGGATAATCAGAGTCAGCCATGCAATGTTAAGTATCATAACCCATGTTTTGAGAGGGCTTATTTCCTAAAAATTAAAATTTTACCTAAATCATCACTATATTGAGAAAATTCTCTTTTGGAATAGATTTGATCTTCCAATGTAATTAGGAATTCGTGAAAACACAAGCATCACACCAAAAATAACATATAGATTTTTGATGACATAGAGAGTACTTAAAAAAGGGGCATACTTATTTCCATATTAACACATATTATTGCAATACTTGCAGTTAGACAATTCATCTGAGTTTAGATTCTCATAATATAAAATCACACAAGCACATTAGAAAGTGAATTTATTGATTTCAATACTTGTTTTTGCTTAGTGTTCTGTTAACTAAAATCTGACATCTAGTCGTTGAATAAAAATAGATATCTCTAGCCACATCTTTCCTCATTCTATTGTGACACTGTGAGGAAGTGAGTTTTCAATGCAACATAAAAAGTTGTAACATGGAAGGAGCCGCTAGTTATACTAAAGACATTATGTGATTTAGAGATGTAAGCGCATTATTAACAGATATGGAGATAACTTTTTGTTAATACATGTGGCGAGGAAATAATGTGTATTACATCAAATTAATGAGTAATTAAATATTCTATTCGTTAATTATTATGTTTGTATGTAAATATTTTATATTTTTATTTATTTTTCTCTTTTTCCTTTTCAATTTTTCAATTTTATATATTTTTTTTATATATTTTATAATGAGTACATACAGATGAAGGAACTCCTTGTGAATCTGTTGACAATGCTCCCATCTATCACATTATTTAAGGGTTTTGAGTTGATGGGAATTCTATATTATCACTAAATGGGACAAATTATATATTTGCAAGTTTGTTTTCTTGATCAAACCTTACAATCAATAAACCTGATTAACATATTATGGTAGCTCATTGCACCAGTGACTGAGTTAAGTTGTAGAGGCAATGAATCCAGATACCTAATAGAGTGGTCTTGTACTTTTTACCATTTATTTATAAGATTATTGAATAATATTCTATGTCAGATAGTACTTAAATCTTGACTTTTGCCATAAGAATATTTCATTAAAAGTATCTAAAAAGAATTGTGCTTTTTTACTAAATGTGAGACAATAGCGTCTTTTTGACTCAGAATAGATTGTAGTAATTTGATTTGTGGATAGTTATATGTTTTATCAATTATGTGAGCAAAATTAACTTAATAAATGGTGATACATTGGTGGAGGGGCGCAGTTCCTGTACTGCTTCTTCCATTGATTGTACATGGGGTGTTATAGCATACACAATGTTAGCAATTGTCTGGTACATCAGATCGTCTGGGGGCGCCAGGTTTATCACAAAAGTTTATATCTTCATGTGGGACTGGTGTGTCAATTTATTGAAGGTATAGAGTCACAGCTCTAATCCCATTACTTACTAAGTGATAGTAGTTGATTGCACAATGTGCATTCTTTACTTTGTGAGAAATTTTAGCGCAATTTGATTTTTTTGGCGCAATAGTGGCAAGACACATAAGAAAACATCACTCAAAGGAACATCTTATTCATTTCTGGCTCTGGGGTTTATGTGTGGGTTATACATGTTTCTTGTGGGAGGGCTTGGCGCACTGGTAGAAAAAGATTTATATCCCAATTTTGGAGGCCAAAATGTAGTGGTGCATCAACATAAATTGTTGAATATGGTAACTAGAGGCACATCTCCTTGTAAAACTGGTGCCATCGCATTATAGTGCTCTTGGTATCACAATATGAATGAGGTCATCGCTATAGCCACATTTGCTTCAGATAATTTTTAGTTTTAGAATAACAAATGATACTCTTGAGTGAAGTGATTGTGAATTAAGTGAAGGCCTCACTTTATTATAAAACTGATGGTGAGAAAGTTAGACTTGCGTTTATCCGCCTTCTTTATCCCCAAAAAATCTTTAGCATAGGTTTTGACCTTCTGATAAAAAATAAAGCTATCCTCCAAGCAACAGGTGACTTGGTCAGCAATTTTGCCATTGACGGTGGAGATTGATTGCTTGTACTCACTCTATTCTGATGCTCCTCTCATGGAAAAACTCTTACATCAATAAAAAATATATGAATATTACATCCTGATGAAAGAGACATTGTTTTAACGTAAAGATAATCATCACTCTCTAGGACGTGCATACTTAGAGTAGGTGGGGAATATTTGCCTTTGAAAAAAAAGGTCAAGGTGTGTAGAATAGATGGGATGTGAGGGAACATTCTTGCTACTAGCAAAAATATAAAGACGCCATATAATGTGCAGGCATCTTAGTAATCACATGAGGAATCCTCATTAGAGTGCAAGTTCATCCCCTGAGCTCTTTCTGTTGATGAGACTGTGACTTTACTATCCTGAGTTGCAAAAGGTCTAAAGGAGATTCATTTACCTTGTCTTTTCTGAAACATCATCGTCCATCCTTGGTTTTGCTCTTAAATTACTCAATTTTCTAGCGGGCATTTGATGGCAGTTCCTCTAATCTAATTCCCCTTCCAGACAACAAGCACTAGGACGTCATCCAACTAATCACAAAGGGATTTAAATCTTGAAATAGCCACTGTTTACTTTGCATAGAACAACGATGTCATTCCTAATTTTAGCATAGTTTATTGTTTTGTCATAATAATGTGCCACGGATTCTACCTAATTGAGTTAGTATCACTATGCGCACAGATTCTGGCAGTAAATGAGACAGTCATTGCCTCCTCTTTTCACAGCTCATTACCTCTACATGTAACATATTAGATTATCAGTGACTAAATCCTCAAATTGGCAAGGCAACGTTAATATATTAGACTTAATCCCTTCAGGGATTGTGGAAGGTATTATGGTCAGAATAGCAAAATTTTCCATGGCAAAGGTAATTCAAGCGGTTATTTGTGGTAATTTCATTTAGCTCCTTATATTGATCATCACATTTGAAATCTTAGAGCATAAGTACCAAAAGTTTAATAGACACTAAAACAACATGGTAGCAATATAAAGATTGTTACCTAACTAAACAGAAATTAAGAGAAAATGTCAAAAAATTCAAGGAAGACATCTTTATTGAATTGCAGAGTCATACCGCCTGATCTTGATACAAGATTACTTTTTTAGATTTACCTCCTCTCCATCAGCCTTTCTATATGTGATATATTTATACCATCTACTGCGCAGAATGTATAAAATTTTTATTAAAGTCCCACAACGCACCATAGCAGCTGGTATATTGAGTCTAGACTTATGCCACATAACCAATCACTGTATTGGAGATAGAAACTCATAGGCATATAAGCTATTTGGCCATGACTTAAAATAGTTATAATCCTTATTCTTACAAGGTCAACCAAATAAATGATAGTAAGTTTACGTCATAGTGTTTACTTTAAATAGTATTAATTATTCATATTAGCTTACTTTTATTTCAATACTGACAGGTAGGGAAATTATTCTAGTTTTATTTACTTATACTGGATCACGCTAGCACGGTGCCAAGTAAATTTTAAAAATATTATCTATTGGTCTGTTATATTTTTAAGCTCTATCAATTAATTCATAACAGCAACGACACTTGGTTAAGGCAAACTTTTTGTCTATAATATTTAACTGTTTTAGACAAAAATGGTAATAGTATAAATCCTATGATTTTGCTTTTTTTAGTATTAGAGCTTTTAACTTAGTTTTTTACTTCCTATACCCAGTAATGCATGCCTAAACAACTTTATGCAAAAACTCTTGACCTATGTCCTGCTGAAAATTTTTTTATTACTTCTTATCCTGTCTTTACATTATTGTATTTGAAATATCAATTGCCTATATTTTTAATTCAGTCTACATATTCCTTCAACGCGGTAAACTAGTACTATTAGTATCCACTTTACCACTGCATAACAGTAATAGCTCTTTGCATGTAAAACGTTTGGCTATTACTATACGTGACTTGATACTTACCTATCCATCTTGGGCCTTATATATTATATGAGTCTTTGATTTATGGCATGCTTCAGCACTCTGATTGTATCAAATTAAAGCTATTATTAGATGCAAAGTAAAGAGACTATTGTACAGAAGATAAGAGATTTTAGGAAGCAGAAAATAATGGCTATAGATTAGCAACTAATGAGTTGCAAGGCGAGACCAGGCCTAAAAAGGTTTTGATGATCTGAATTAACATTTGCATCTCTTTAACTTCATTTAGGCAATGTGAAAAGATATTGACTTTAGTATAACCCAAATGCAATCCAATGAAATTTGAGAACTTTTGATTCATATTGTTTATATATTAATTAAAAAAAGAATATGCATGCCAACGCTATATGTAATTTGAGTTATATTTAGACATTTCTATAAACAAAGAAGATAAATAAAACATATATGACCTCTAAAAAAATCTATAAAATATTAATATTTTATTTTAATAAAGTATACATAGAGATATTTTTACATAGATAAGATGTTGTAATTTTCAGATAATGTTTAAAGAATTTTACTGATAGATGACCCTATTAAAATTTGTTTGTTGAATCACCCCTACCAAGCAAAGTCACTTAGCAGGAGTTCAACAATTAACTATATATGGACTCCTTATACCTTCTACTCTCTCATATGAGCCCTCTTATCAAATTTGTAAGAATAAAAACAATGTCAAATATCCTAATATTGACTCCTATGGGGATATTATTGAATTGTTGATATTTAGCAAGATCTCCTGCCAATTTTTCTAAGTAATTATACTAATTAAGCCCATAATTAGCTCACAATTAATATTATTTGAGTTCAAGATCAAGCTTTTCATAATTGCCCTTTTATAGGCTTAAGGGGTTATTGGGTTGTGAAATTTTCTTTGACGACTAATTGATGAATTGTAAGAAGTTATATATATATACTTACTAAACCAGGTTCTCTGATCCTGAGAGCCCATTCAAAAAATTTATACATGATCATCTGATCCAAAAAAAGCATAACTCAACATTTTTTGAGATAAAATCTAATAGACTATGCACCTGACATATTGCCAACATGATGTATCAACATGTAAAAAGTTCTTCTATATACTTGCAATCTAGTCACACGAGCAATTTGAATTGTGACTCAACAGATTGATGTATGGCTAAAAAACGCCTTATTGTGCACAGTCATATGCCCTTTCCATAGGTTAGCTTATGACCAATTAAGTTAGTATCAACTCCCCATCTAAGTGCTATTTATATAATCTTTAATAGGTTTAAAATATTGTATATGTAAGTCCTGGAGAGCACCCTTAAACCTCAGCTGGCGAGATGTTTTTTGTTAAGGACAAATAAGGGGGTTAAGAAGGTGGCAGGTCCTCATGCTACCCAGGGTGATTGAGCTCATATGGAAGATGAGAGGTGGATGACAGTCTACCCACTTAATATTAATCCTCTTCCTCCCCTCCTCACCACCCAAGAGCTGGTGCAGAAAATTGGGGTGTGTGTGTCTGGAGTTGGAGGCGCCAAGAAGCCATTGCTAGCAGAAAGTTCTTGGTCACTTAACCCAATAATTAGCCACTAATTCAGATTATATAAGTAATGATAAATTAATAGCTAGTGGAACCAAGTCCATTGTATGCTTGCGGTTGAAACCCCACCAATATTTCCTCTCCACTGGAAAAGACGAGCCCATCCTCAAAAGGTTTGGTGTGAAAACCCCCTTTGATACGCAATGGGACATCTAATACCTGCCCTGACCATAGGCACAACCAATTATTCACTCATTGATTTTCGCCAATACTCCAAGCAAAATTTTGCTGGGAGGAAAAATTTAGTGCAAGAACCAAGAATTATTCAAAATTGGTAGGTTGAGACAAGCTCATCCTAGAAAAATTTTGGAGTGTCAGTTTGCTGAAATCAATCATGATAAATCACCCTAAATACTATATATTTATTCCTCAAGCTCCAGCGCTTAGTACAACAGTCCCCCACAGGTCCTGTTATCAGTCAAATTTTATCATTTGTTTTTATTAAACAAAAATATGTGCATGAATATTATATTTGTATTATTCTAGCCATTTGATAGCCGCATTCTTACCAGGTGCCATGCTTCCCAGTCTTCATAATGACTGAGCAATAGTGACCGTACTTACTAACTTGTTCCCTCCCATCCTGAATAAGAATATGTTATATTGTTCACCCAAAGTTGACTCCCATTTTGGATGCCTTTTGGCGTCATGATGTGGCTCTGTTTCTTATGTAATTCCCAACAGTGAGATAAGTTTTGTGTCCCTTACATAAATTTGACCCCATGTTCCCAGAGCGGATTTTTAGCCCCTTGAGGTGCCTGGTAAACAATTTCTGTGGAATCCGCGGCTACTACTCTTGCAACTGTGTGGCTGCTGGCGGGTATGTTAGCAACAGTGGTTTATAATCATTATACTACAGCTGTTACCCTTTCAATGATGTATCAAGTCATTTGGATGGTTATACCTCCGGTATTCTAGCTTGTGTTTTTGGTGCCCACTCACCCAGACTGGCAGGCTAATCTTAACTTTATAAGAAAAATCCATGAAATAGATCACTGACCCCTAGTTTCCGTCATCTCCACTCACCTTCTAGAAGTAGGTGATGCAATGCTATCATTATATCAAATATACCTAAAGCTAGTGCTTAATCAGTCTTTATTGTATGATCAGTTGGTGTTTTTTGGGTGTTTCTGAATGGTAGTAGTGGAGTTCATAACCAATAATTCCTCCCTCATGATTATATCCCAGTTCACCCCATACATTGGGAACAGGTTTGTCCTTAACTTCCTCAGAAGTGGAAAACCAGGCTTTGAACGCCCTGGAAGAGTTGAAGGTTCAGTTCTTGGCCAATACAGCAGCTTCCTCCTCCCTTACAGATGCCCAATGGAGTGAAACTCTCTTTGGACGCAGTAGAAGGGGATTCCCTCCATTGGATGCATGGTTTTCTGCATTTGGCATTTTACCGAGAGTTTCCACCCCCTTAATTACTTTGGTGTCTTCAGTGGTTCAGTTGCCAGTCTTAAGGTTGTCTCATCTCCTAGGATTTTTACTTTGGCATATAATCCTCCAATTTGACCTCGTCTATTGAAACTTTTTAGGGTCAAAATACTGGATTAGGCCTTCTGTTGGAAGTTTTTAATGTGGTATCTCATGCCACTCTGAACCTTACTTTTGCCAACCATTCCACTTGGAAATATCAGTCGGTTCCTTTAAGCAGGTGATTGAGGTGGCCATATTTAATAGCACCATGCTTCAGAGTTCAAATGGTGGGGTAGGAAGAGTAATAAAATGTTCCCAACTGAAGCAGTTTTGATTGTAACTCAATATAACAAGCGGTGTGCACCTTATCTCTCGCTCAGAATGTCTGTTCTGGACAGTTTCTAGGGGTGTGTATCTTGGTTCCTGTGGATGTTCCTTCCTCTTCCCATCCATATTCTCCCTGTTCCAATCCCCTGGCGTCTGCTGTTGAAGCTGTTTCCATAAAGGAACAATATAGTTCTCAATCCTCTGGTGTCCATGTTTTTCATATTACAAACAAGAAAAATTCTAAAAGGCTTTTCCTGCAGAAGATCCTATCTTCCCTTCAGATCCCCACTTCTCAGATGACTCAGCATTTATTACTTCACAGCCGGCGTTGTCCTGTTCTTTTGCCAATAAAAAGGATTTTGAACACTTTTTGTTACCATTTGAAATCAGTTGGGTACGCATAAGGTGTCAATTGAAACTCTCATAGATATGGGGGTGATGGAAAATTTTGAGTTTTAATACTAGCATAATATCTTAATTTGGACCTTAAAGTGGGTGCATCATGTTGGATGCATCCTCCAACCCAAAAGCATTTTATAAGATGCGGCGTCCTGTAGTTTTTTGGTGCACAAGTTATGCTTTTGTAATGGTGGTTAGTCTGGCAGATAAAACTGCTTCCACCCTAGTGCAGGTTTCAAGTTAAAACCTGAACTGGCTAGTAATGTCTTTGGTGTAATAATTTGTCTCAAGGTTAACCCACCTCGAATATTTATGTTATGTTTTTGTGATTAGCTTTCCATGGTACTGGATCTTATATTCTTAGTTATTATGGAATTTGTCTGATGATGTTTGTCAGGTTATGGGGTTTTACACCACTTGCTCTTATTTTTAAATACAGGAGACCCAAAAAAAACCTGGGTGCAGTATTATGAGTTTTTACTTTCCTTGTATGAGAAGTCTTCACTCAGGGAAATGTCCTTGGGTGGTAAATCCTAACTATGTTTTTTGTCCCTAATTAAATTAGTAAGCAATAAATTAAAGGCAAACATAGAGTACAGTTTATTCTCTAAAACATGTTTATATAAAAGATCAGGGAGTTTTTCTTAGTAAATCTCCAAGCGTTATGAGCTAAGATCTATATTCATTTACCAATCAGAAATTCTGTGGCATGTTGTTCACCTCAGTCAAATTGGATTTAATCGCCACCTAGATTGGATTGACCCCAGTACTAGGGGGTTATGGTAAGTGATATTTGATCACCTAAGTCAGAGTTTATCCCTAATATCGAAAGGCCTTAAATTTCGTCAAGGATTATCCACAATAATGGTTTCAACTATCTCAGCAGATTGGGTTTGATTCCTAATATCTGAAACAGGAAAATCTTGGATTTGGGAGGGAATCCTGACAGTGTTGTTAACGAGTTACATCAACCTGGACTCTTTTGTATTATCCCTTGCATATACCAGTTGTAAGGGATATTTCCACTTATTAATAAATAAGCATAAAAATGGTGGTGAGTTCCATCACGTCAATTTCTCTCCCATGGATTTTATGAATGCTTTTCCTCCAGCGTTAAGAGCATATAAGGTTTTAGGATCTGTGAAAGGTTAATTGCACTCCGCCCCATTTCAAGTTGACCTTTATTTTCATTTGACAGTGGATGTGATCAATATCAACTGTTCATTATATCCCTACAAAGAGCAGTAGGACAAGGTGCTGGGAGTGAAGTGTGAATTTAGGATATGCTAAAAGAAGGGTGGGTGTTTTAGTAATCCTCCCCATTGCTTCCCCATAGTTTTTGCTCAGAAGTCTGACAGAACGTCGCACCACTTCATAAACTATGGCCAACTAAACAATATTACCATTCATGACCCTTATCTCATCCCCCTCAAGCAGACCATCAGTCAGTAGTTTACAAAGTCCTGGGTGTTTTTGAGGCTCAATCTCGCGAACACTTTTAAACTAACTTAGGTTTGTGGAAAGCCAGAAGTAGCTTAAAGCAATTTGTACCAGAAGAGGCATTTTCTAGTTCCGCATGACGACCTTTGGCTTAAAGATCACCCTGGCCACGTTCCAGCATACAATCAATAACATTCTCAGTGATCTTTACTTCATTGCACAGTATCATACACTGATGATATCCTATTACATTCACCCACCTCAAGCAGCATGAGAGGGATCTGGCTGCGGTTCACAAGGTGGACCTTTACATGAAACCCTCCATATACAAGTTTTTAATGGATGAGGTTACCTTCCTGGGTACCTTAGCCTTGAATGATGGGTACGCCACTCCCCCAAGAAAGCTCAAGGCTATCCTCTTGTGGCCCACTTCTACCACCCAGAAGCATCTGCGAAGCTTCTTGCGCATGTTCATAAATTTAAAAAGTTTCCCCTTCACTTTCACAGTTGGAAGCGCCGCTACATCCCCTGATGGAGAATAAAGTTTCATATAAATGGAAGAAGAATTGCCAACGCACGTTTGATGCTATCAAGGAGGTGTTCTTGGCGCCTTTCATTATAAAGCATGTTGACCCAACCAGGATTTTTATCGTGGCATGCAATGCCTCTTAAGCTTCAATAGAGGTGTTTTTGCTTCAGGAGCATGACGGGTTGGAATATCCAGTCACTTATTTTCATGCAAGTTTGCTTCATCTGAGGAATTCTAGGGCGTTTTAGGTTAAGGAATTGGCTGCTGTAGCGCGGTTGCCCACCCACTGACAGTACCTTCTTTAGGCACATGGCTTGAAGTGATAATGCAGACGAATCATCAGGCCCTTACTAATTTTTGAAAGCTGCAGAAGCAGGTGCATCTCCAGGATTATACAAACCATGATCTCTATAGGTTTAACTTCAATTACAAGTTTGTAAAGGGTTCCCTGAATGTTCTCCCAACCCATTGAGTCATAACCCTTCCCTGGGTCTAACGGAGGAGGATGATACGAAATAATTATGCTAATACCGCTGGACAGATATTGGCTAAGCTCCTACCACAAATTTTTGTGGTTGACTGGGCCCCAATATGCCACTAGTTTCTTAAGTACAACGGGTCAAACGTCCTTCTTGGAGGGGTTGGAGCTGCTTTACATGCTGGTATTGCTGGCGCATAGGCAGACACACTATTTTGCTGCAGGAAGGGATAGATCTGTTTGGTTAAAGGGTTTATGTTCCGCCTCAACTCTGTGATGAGGTTATTCATGCCCATCATGACCCCCATTGGTGGACCACCCAGGGAATACAAAGAACCTTGTTTTGATGAAGCGGACGTTTACCTGGCTAGGAATCTCCAGTTGATATCCCAGCGTGGGTTATTAATTGCATGATGTGCGTGGGGACAAAATCATATAGGACAAGTAAGAAATGTCTTCTCCATCTCCTGCATCAGGCAGAGAGCCCATGGACCTTGGTTTCAGTCAATTCGTTGTTGAGCTTTCCAATTCCAATGGGTATAACGAAGTTATATCGGTCAAGGACCGCTTTACCAAGTTTTTACTCTTTATCCTGTGTTTGTCAATCACCTCGAAATAAACAGACGTGCACTTTGTCCAGCATGTGTTCTTGATGTTCGGCTTGATTAGGAGATCATGTGTGACTGGAAGCCACAGTTCATGGCTTGGTTATGAACCGCGCTTCTGGCTATCCTGAAGATTCAGACATTCTGCACCACTTCATACCATCCCCAGTAAGATGATAAAATGGAGTGGGTCAACCAGATCCTCAAACAGTATCATTGCTGTTACATATTTGCCATGCAGGATACCTGGATAAATAATCTTCCGTTGGCATAATTTTCATACAACAACACTACTCAATCATCTACTGGGGTTTCACCTTAGGAAGCCATGCTGGGTTATAACCCCTCAAGTTCCACTAATCCTTGCCATCGCCCAGAAGTCACTGCTGCAGAGGACCATGAGAAGAAAATCTAGAGAAATTTAATCTCTGGTTTGTGTAAGCCTGAATAAGTCAATCAGCGATTAAAAGAGATTTGAAAACAAGAAATTACTCTCTGCTGATAAAATTAAGGCGGCATTCTCCATCATGTTGAATATGCAGCACCTGTGTATGAAGGTGCTATCCCGGAAGTTTTCACACAAATACAATGGTCCCATGTGGTGAAAACAGATTTAGGAAATGGGGCGTTTAAATTGATTTTTCCAGATCACTGAAAGCAGTATCCAGTTTTCCACATTTTCAGCTATCCATATTCAAGAAAAGGACCCAGCGGTGCTGGAGACAATCCTGATGGAGGGAATAAAGGAGCTTGAAGTCGAGGCAATTTTGTCCTTGCAGAAAACTTGCCATTCAGTCCTGTTCTTCGTGGCTTTTTTAAGAATTTTTGTCATATGAGAATACTTGAGTCAGCGCCCATGATTATACTCTTGCTGTGAGTTGGTGGAGGTCTTCCACGTCCTGCACCTTATTTCTCCATACTAAGCCCCAAAGATCACCAACCTCTTGGCCATCAAGCTACTGAAAGTAAATAAGAACATCGCTCTCACCCAGGTCCACAGTGGTGGTGCACCTCCTATTCAAAGAGGTAAGGATATTATAAGTCCTGGGGAGCGCACCCTGAACAATAAGCATTAGGAGCCTCCATCAGGATAAATAAGGGGTTAAAAAGATAGCTATCTCTCTTATTACCAAAGGAAATTTATTACATGTGGCAGGTGAGAGGTGGGTGACGGCCTAACACCTAAAGATTGATCCCCTGTCTCCCCTACTCACCACCCAGAATTGGTGCAAAACTTAGGGGTGTGAGTCTAGAGGTGGCGGCGATAAGAAGCCATTGCCAGCAAAATGTTCTTGATCACTTACCTAACCTGATAACCACAGCGACCAATTTGGGCTCCATTAAATACTTTTAATTTGTACTCAGTGGAGCTAAATTATCCATTGTAAGCTCAGGTTTATAACCCCGCCAATTTGTTTCCTCTCCACCAGAAAGGGCATCATGTCCCCAAAAGGTTAGGGCGTGATAAACTCCTTCATATAAAATGGGACCTTCAATGGCTGCCCTGGCTATGGGTGCAACTAGTTGTCCACCAGACAAATTATCATCAATCCACCAAGCAAAATCGTTCTGGGAAAGAAACTAGTATGTGAATTTGAGACTAATTCAGATGACTAGGTTGAGACCAATGTAGCATCACAATTATTTTAGAGTGTCAAACTGATGAAGCCAAGCATTATTGCATTTACCCTGGTTAATGCAGATTTTAATTATCAAGCCTCAGCACATAAGGCAATAGTCTCCCACAGATCCTGTTGTCATTCATTTTTTATCTTTGTTTTAATAAACAAAAATCTTCGCATGAATATTATAATTGTAAGGGGTGGAAGGCGAGTTGTTAGGGCATATAGCAACCAATCTAAAGTTGCTGTATCAATCTCCACCCTTCATACATCGCTTGGGGTTCCAGCTGAAGGAAGCCATTGGTGGTTATTAGGTCTAAAAAGATGAAAACCTTACTCAATGTTACCAGAAAAATCTGAGTCCCAATCCAGAGATGGAAACCTTTTCTTGATAGAGTTGCCCCTGCTCAGGTTTCATGTTGATACTTTCTTTTTTTCCTCTATTTTAGTAATGTCTATCCCCTGTTCAGGTTTCCTCGGATAAATAAATATTATATTTGTACTTTTCTAGCTATTTGACAGCCGCATTACCACCAGGTGCTATGTTTTCCAGTCTTCATAATGACTGGGCCATAGTGACCATACTTACTACCTTGTTACTCTCCTTACTTGAATAAAAATATGTTATGTTGGTCATCTGAGGTTGTCCCAATTTTGGAAACCTTTTGACATCATGATGTGTCTTTGCTCCCTGGGGTGATTCCCACCCAGTGAGCTAATTTTTGTGTCCCTTTCGCGCATTTGACTCCACATGTTTCCAGAGCAGATTTTGGACCTCATGAGGTGCCTAAGGAAACAATTTCTGCGGAATCCACAGCAACTACTCTTGCAACAGTGTGGCTGCTAGTGAGTATGTTAGTAAAAGTGGTTGCTAATCATCATCACGCAGTTGTTTCCCTCCCAATGAAGTACTAAGCCATTTGGATGGTCATAATCAGGTATTCTGGCTTGTGTTCTGGTTGTCTACTCACCCATACTGGCAGGCCAATCTTGACATTATTAGATAGTGTCATTACACAATGCCTATATAAACTACTCCTTTTTTAGTAGGTAAACAACTTCCTATCTTGTTCTTCTCAATTTTGGCATCTTATTTGATTTTATTTTAGTACCACATATCACCACATATAAAGAGGTCTAATTCTTTAATTACATACAAAAACTATACCCTAATGTTTAAAGTGTTTTTGTAATCAATTTTAAAGTATTTGTGACAACCTAATTCTACTGCAAGTATTTTTGCTGCTATTTTTCGTGGGAACAAGTAACAGAAAGATATTAAGTAGAAACTTGATAGATTAGTTCTTACTAAAGGGGCCATAGAACACCACCAAACAATATAATTCAAGTGCATCTTTTCAGCTGTAGATCCCATCCTTTTACTCTTCTAAGTAAAGAAGAAATTCCTTAGATATGCAATTTGTCCTGAGCCTCAACACATATATCTAGAAATTTGTGAATTCTGCATTAAACCATGCGTTAAATCATAGGAGTACATTACAAAGAGTTACAACACTATGGAAACACCCAAATCAAGTTCAAACAATCCCATGAGAAGCTGAATAACTTGTCCTTTAACCTTGTAGGGCGTACAGTTCATAGTCAAAGAAAATTGATAAATACTTTAAAGATCATTAATCTAGTCAAAAGCATTGATTCTGGAATTACAACGTATAAGAAGAATCTAATAATTATCTAAAACATTTAAAGGAAGACAGCGCAAAGAACAAACTTTCTAGAGACTATTTATGAGACCTAAACATTTTAGTAAAGTAAGAGCTTAACGCCATCAAATGGCCAAAGTTTCAACCACATATCATTAAAGAAATGTCCATATAAATCTACTGGAAGAGGAACTAGCGCAAGCTTATCTTACATAGAGGAACTCAAATCTAAGCAGCACACCAAATTTCCCTCAAATCCATCTAGCACTGTCATCAAAATCAATTATTTTGAAAGAATATATATACAAGAGCATATGTCTCCTCTTCCCAGCACCATACCAACAAACTTGATGGATATGAAAATGACCTATGCAATATAAAGTTGTCCTGCAAAAAAGACAAACTTCTGAAAAAGTATAACATGGTGAGTAATACAGAAGCGTATCATGGCTAAGTCAAAGAAGATCTTCTTACTTAAGTCTTCACGCCATGCAAAAATAAAGCTGCAATATGATAAAGAATGGATCTCATTAGCTCATCAAAACCTTAAAAGCTGACATATTTAATTAAAAGGAATCTGATACAGTATCTAGACTTCATCAAACCTCAAGAAGCTAAATATATTCTCTTGAGACCAAAAAGAATGCTGTGAAAAGACAAATAGACATTATATAATCCTTCTGAGCATATGTTGGGATTTGAGACAAAAATTGTTTTGAATTCCCATCTTCTAAATTCAGCTGTGCTGGATTGGTCATCAAACCTAACCAAGCTAAAACTCTTTCAGGATCATCCTCAACTATTCCTGAGTCACGTGGAGAGGCCTTTCCACCCATTAAGTCAGGTGAGCGACGCTATCCATTGAGGACGCCCTCAAGGAGATCATTCCAGAAGATTAGTAAAGATCCTGATTGTATGAGGCTCCCAAGATCCCAAAGGCACCAAGTCCAAATGCGCCCTATAAATATCGAAGCTTTTTAATTTAATAAAGTATTTGGTAATCTAACTCATTTTTCCTTTTCCTCTTTGGTGCTCTTTTCCAATTTTTCCAGCTTTGAGCCACCGCGAACCCCAGCACCAGTCCAAAGAACTGTAGCACCAACAGAAGTGGTGCTCACTACAGGGGGGCTCCAAGCTGACCTAAGTGAAAACGTCTATCACAAAAAATGGAAACCAATAGCAGCCCTGACGACCAAATGACTGGTCAATTGAGGAGCGTTACTTGATGGGTTAGTACTTTGTGGTATGCAACGCCACCCTTGCAGCCAGAAAGGCTAGAGTTCTGTGCCGCCTTCCAACTCTCGCTGCCCTCCCTAGATGGGAGCCAATATCAACTTCAGTTCAAACATACCAATGATGTCATTCAACAATTAGTCCATGGCATCTACACTGAGGGCGCCCGCTCCAGCTGCTCCCGCGCCTCTGCCATACCATCCACAATGTGGGACCTCTACGCCTTGGCTGTATTACCTGCTGGGGAGCTTACCTTGGGGCCTGATTGCTACCTTTGTAACTTCGTCCACCCCACAATTCATCACCTCCTCCAGTTAGTCAGATTACACCATCAGGAGGTCTCCCAGCACCTAGGGCTCACCCAAAATTTACATTCCTATATTATTGACTTCTATGACGCTGCCTCCTCCTTCATGCATGACAATCGCAAAGCTATTCTCAATAACTGACAATTAATCAATGAGATCCGCGATCAAGTCATGGTATTAGATAGCGGCATCTCTGGCTACCTCGAGGAGCAGTTTTGCCAAAACGCCCAGCTGTTTGAAGTGACATGGACCCAGCATTTACAACAAGTTGAAGAACTGGTACAGTCCCTACAGCAGCGCTACCAAGAGCTGGCCTCTCATGACTATTCCCCCGCGGATGCTGGGCCAGAAGGGCCTAGGGGGCCAGAAGGTCCCGAGGGGCGTCAAGGGCCAGCTGGACCCAAGGGACCATGTGGGCCTTGAGGGCCTTCAGGCCCCCCAACCTCGGGTGAACCCAAAGACCCCTGGCGAAGGGATATAATAATCGCCCTGGCTACCTTGCGGGACCAGATCCAAAAGGTGGCATTGGGGTGCAAGCTCCGATCTGATGGTGTCCCCCTCAACCCCAGGGTCTCCATCGAAGCGCTGTTGGATGAGATGGATAACCTCAGCGCTTTCACAAGACTTACTGACGCTCACATCTCCTGGATTGAAACAACGTGTCATGGGTTTGAAACCCAGTTGGCCACCATTGAAAACCAGCTCCAACAACAGAACGCTGAGATTCAATCCTTAAGGGAGCAGGTTGCCAGCAAGGCGTCCGCTTCCACCCTCAGTCAAAATTGGGACTACATCCAAGAGGAATTAGAAAGCTTGTGGAGGCTGTTAGATCAGCCATTCCTGACTCAGTGATTTTCACTTCATGAGGTGGGATTGCTGGGATAGTCTTGATGAGATTCTCAGCTTGAGCAGCCAACTCATTGGGGGCGATGTGGAGATGGATTCTCTCTTTCCATTGTTGTACATAAGGCCATAAGATCTCCAAGTATTGGTGTTGAAAATTAATAAGAGCGGGGTTGTAGGACCAAAAGTATCAGACTTGCTGGGCCCAATCAGCAATAGAGGGAGCCTTAGTGACCAAAAGAATTGGTAAAGCCCACCCAGAGTGTGGGGCGATAGACTACCAGGGAAAAGCCATCTGGGATGTGGTCAAAATGGAAAATAAAAATTATTAAAATTTCTTTTGACAAAATTTTATTGGGAAAGGAAAGTAAGAAAATTGACCAAAAATTTTCTCAGTGCCATGCAACTGATTAAATAGTGGTTGACTGGGTAGTGACAGGATGGGGTTGGGACCCACAAATTTGGCCTAACCAGTAAATTGTTCAGGAATGGGGGGTTTATTCTTTGGGAACTGACATCACAAAATTCGGTGGTAGGTCGAGTCTCTGTCAGTTCAACCTCAAACAATCAAACCAGGGCTTGACTATGTTTCTGACAATTAGCACAATGGCATTTGGCCTGATGGGTGACGGGAATCCCCCAAGGCCATCTCTTATAGGGACAGGTCCATTTGGTTGGGAACTGGTTCAGGACGGCTAACCCACCTGCGCTTAGTCATTTAACCATTCGTTCAGTCAAAAGCAGCACATTGGGCACAGCGCCTGAATTACTATCTGAGGGCTTCAAACTTACATCAATAGCACCTGGTATCTGCTCAACTGGTCTGGAGATCTGATTGGAACTGTCGGGCAATCTAGCCAATATCTCATCCTTTTCTTTTACAGTCATTCAAATTTTTCGCATCAGCCAGATTGCCAACTGAATTAGATCTGACTGATTTCAAATTGATAAACTCAGCACAGATTTCACTAATTCCCTGCAACAGTTCTGCCGAGGTAAGTGTGGGTATTGGGGGTGGGATCTGAAGCGGACAAGCTGTTACCCATCGCTCATCTACTATGTGAGCAAGGTCACCCTGAGTGATGAGGGGTACCGCCATCCTCTTTGGTGTCTTTTTATTTGGGAACAGGAAGATAGCCCAATCAAGAGCCAAGAACATTCCCCCGAGACTTACACCCAGGCGTTAACACCCTTTCCACTCCTATTGTCACTAACTTTAAACCTAGTTTCAAGGAAAAGTTCACCCCCAGATGGGAGAGTATCGCCTCCTTCCTGTATGCCTATTAGAGTTCCATGGAGTAGCCACCAATATATAAAAGGTGAAGCACATCCACTCCTGCCTAGACAGCACCGCTCAGGAAATCATGACTCTCCATCTGAAAGAATGTAACACCTGGGAACAGGTCTGCACCGCCCTAATCCAAGAGTTTGGCAGTAACCAAACCTTGGCCAACCAGAAGCAAGCGTTCATGACATTTGACTTAACAAAGGAGAAAACCCTATGGAGTTTGCCAACTGGTTCTACGCTCAGGCACAACCTTTGGTTATGACAAACTGTATTACTCTGGATGATGCCATCACCACCGTCATCTCCACCTTGGGGTCCTATCCTGAGGTTCAAATGCACATGATTGGGCAGAAGAATGGGTTCACTTGTATCAGGGAGATTAAGGAGGCCCTCAACGAGATCCCTGCCACGACCCTGCACTCTAAAGCTGCGTCCACTGGCCCCTCTAACCGCTCTAGGGTCCATGGAGTTGAGAATCAGAAAAAACCCCATCCTCAGCGCACCTATTGATATGGCTTTAGGCATAGAGCTAAGACTTGTTGGAAACGTCTAGCTGAGGAGGTGGGAAAAGGGCAGTCAGCATGAAGGACGAGGCGCTCCATGCTGACACCCCTGTCCAGCCTCAAGTATCCCCTACACACAAACCAGAAGCCATTAACCCCGAGGAAGTAGTTGCAGTATCTAATGACAATAAAGACATTGATACTGCTTACTCTTCTTCTGATGATTCTCCCATGTTCCTTACGTTGCCACCTCAGTTTGGAAGTTTGGTCACCCAAGTCGCCATCTGGGTCCACAAGATTCCAGTTTACGCCATAGTCAACAGTGGTTCCCCCATGAACGTTATCTCTTCCAAGTTGATGAAATGCATCAAGGTCACCCCCAATATGCCGCACTACATGGAGTATGGCATGGCTAACCCCCAGTGCACCTGATCCATAGGGGCCTATTCCTCTCTACTGATTTGGTTCAGAAAGCTCACTTTGGATATAAATGCCATTGCTCTGGAAAACACTAGCTA
The DNA here is from genome assembly GCA_022478985.1 of Massospora cicadina. Lineage (NCBI taxonomy): Eukaryota > Fungi > Entomophthoromycota > Entomophthoromycetes > Entomophthorales > Entomophthoraceae > Massospora > Massospora cicadina. The sequence continues at coordinate 96,411 of JAKSZP010017412.1, forward strand.
CAATCTGCTCCTCGGGACCCAGTTTCTTTGAGACTATTTGGCTGTTATCCACTATGATGGTGGTTTTCTCTCCCTTTTAGGACATCGAGTCCCTCTGGTTTTTGAGACTGTTCATATTTCTAGGGCTGATGTCAAGGCCTGAGCCTGCCTACTGAATACTGAAGGATATATCGATTGGCTTGAGTACCACATCCAGGGCTCTCAATTCCAGCTACCCCCTCCTGCTGTGGATGGATCAGAGGGGATGCCAGTTTACTTGCCTCGGGTGACTACCATGCTCCCAAAATCCTAAGTCATTGTCAACACCCAGGTCCACATCAACATTCCCTCAGGGTACTTACTGGAGGTCTGAGGCCTAGATAACCCATCTCTCAAGGAAGTGTTGACCTGCCCCAGAATCCTTAATCCAGCGTATGCCAGATTGATATCAGTGTTGCTAGCCAACCTGACTGACAAACCAAAAGTTATAGGTCCTAACCAACCCGCTGCTTACATTCACTTGTTACAAATGGGGGCTGTTGCTGACGTCTAAAACTTTGGGGACTTAAGGGACCTTGGCTTGGAGTCACCACCCTCAGTTAATTTGGTTGACGCTAACATAGGAAAGGACCTCTCTGATGAACAGCGACTTAAAGTTCAGGAGCTCCTGAAGTAATATCCAGATCTATTCTCCACTTCGACCTATGACTTTGGAAGGATGAACGGAGTCCTCTACCATGTAGAAACTGGGGACGCCCCCCATTTTTGGTCCCAGCCTTACCGCAAGAGCAAGGTCAAAGAGGCCCAGGTCACGGTAGAACTCAAACAGCTGCTCAACGTGGGGCTCTTAGTCCCTTCGCGTAGTCCTTGGTCTTCCCCTCTTTTGCTGGTCTGAAAGAAGGATGGTAAGCACTGGGTAGTGATGGATTATCAACAATTCAACTCCATTATCAAGAAGTACAGCTATCCTCTGCCCCAGATCGACGATTATCTTCATCTGCCTGCAGGTTCCCAGTACTTCTCAGCCATGGACCTCGCCAGTGTGTATTGTCAGGTTGATCTCGCTCCCAAAGACTGAGCCAAGTGTGCTCTAATTGCCCACGAAGGGCTGTTTGAGCCCACCCAGATGCCCCAAGGCCTCTGCAACGCCCCGGCCACGTTCCAGCGCGCCATGGATGGGATCCTTGGGGACCTGAAGCTCTCCTGTGTCCTGGTCTACCTGGACAACATCACCGTTTTTTTTGCAAACTTTTAACAGACATGTCAAACATCTTAAGGAAGTCTTTGAGCATCTCCAGAAGGCCTCCATCAAGCTCAAGCTCTCAAAGTGCTCCTTTTTCCAGCCTGAGCTAGAGTTTCTAGGCCATAAGGTCTCCAAGCGTGGCATTCAACCTATCCCCAACAAAGTCAACGCCATAGAAAAGATGTCGCACCCCCAAAGCCTACTAGATATTCAAGTCTTTTTAGCTATGGTGGGCTATTACCATCAGTTCATCCCACGGTTTGCCAACCTTGCTGAGCCGTTGTTCTACCTTCTACAAAAAATGTACCATTTGAATGGCGACCTGAGCAAGAATAGTCCTTCAACGCTTTATGTACGGCGTTATGTACTAAACCTGTTCTAGTTCATCCCTGTTTTGACAAGCCTTTCTTGCTGTTCACGGATGTTAGTGACATCGCTGTCAGGGCTATCCTGGCTCAGCATGATGAGAACCAGCCAAGATCATCCCATGGCTTATTTTAGCAAGACCCTAAGCAAGGCTGAGCGGAACTACAGCGTCACCAAGAGGGAATGTCTAGCAGTTCTCTTAGCCATCAAGCATTTCTGGCCCTACCTCTAAAGTACCCATTTTACTATTATTACTGACCAATCTTCCCTTTTATGGCTGCAACAAATGAAAGACCCAGATGGACAGTTGGCCAGGTGGGCCCTATGACTACAAAGCTACAACTTCACCATCATCCATCACGCTGGCACTATTCACCAAAACGCTGATGGACTCTCCAGGATGCCGGTATTATCAGTCCTGACCTCAGAGGAGGATTGGCTCTATGACTTGATAGGACATCCCAAACAATGGGAACTGGAGTCCCCCCAGGTCCAAGCCAAACTCCGCCGGATGACTCAAGGCACCCAGATCAAGGATGGGTTACTCTACAAGAAAGTCAACAAGAGGTGGCTTCCCTACATTTAGCCTTCCTCTCATACTGATGTCATTCTGGAAGGCCACACTACTGTTGGGCATGGTGCGGTCAAGAAGACCCATTAGTGGCTGAAGTCACACTGCTACTGGGACTGAATGGTCAAAACCATCCAAGAGGTTCTGGAAGCCTGTATGACCTGCTGATCCCAAGACTGGGCCAACCCTTGATATCAGCACTCCGTTGTTGCGCAACTAAACCTTTTAATGTTGTTAGTATCGACGTGGTGGGTCCCCTCCCCACTGGTCTACATGGGCACAAGTATATTATCCTTGCCATAGATCATCTAACTAAGTGGGTCGAGGCAATCTCAGTCCCTGCAGCCACTGCTAAGGCTACCGCCCTATTTCTTGTTCGCTCCATTTTCACCCAGCATGGGTGCCCCCAAACCTTGCTCTTGGACAATGGTTTGACTTCACCTCCCAGGTAGTACAGGAATTAACTTCATTATTTGGCACCGTCCAGAGTTTCGCTGCTCCCTACCATCCTTCTACTAATGGGCAGTAGAACGGGTGTTGGGATTTTTGCCCATATTCCCAGACTGCTAGATTACCTGGTATTGCTAGGGGAAAATTCCCTAAGGCAAGTGAATTGGAAATCGGTTGACCCAAATTTTGGAGGGACTACATTTGGGGGATTTTAGGATATTTATCTGGTTGTATCCATCATGGATCAATCCAGATGAATACCTAATATCTCACCGGGAGAGGGCGGACGAAATAAGGGCATCTGATAGTAATTAACTATCAGGTGTACCAATTGGGATTGGTTAGGTTTCATCACTGACTGATTGGGAATGTTTAATGAGTTGTGAGGCAAGTGATGCCACCTGCAACTAGCGAATCAATTGGTTGCTAGCCAATTATGGATGATTCACTTGGATCGAGAGGAAAACGTTAAGGATACATTTCTGACTCTTTCATTTGAGGTCTTGAGGATGTCTAACATCGGAATCCTAGTCAGGATGGGGAAGACCATCGCTGCCAAGATGAGGAAGAGTGATTCAATGGCAATGGCTGCCATTTCATCAAAAGAGGTGTCAACCAAGGGTTAGACAGCCAAATCCCCTATAAATTCCCTAGAATTCACTATAATAAAAAA
>JAKSZP010017413.1:0-99540 GCA_022478985.1 Massospora cicadina
TTGGCCAAAAGACCCTGGCGGATTTTCAGTGGAACCCTATCCATCAGGAAAATATGTTTTATAATCAAAATCGGCTTAATAAGGTAAGAACTGATAGTAGGATTACTCCAACTCCTCGGCCAAATTTGAGGTTCCCATTACCACATGGGTCTGTTCTCCCCCAAGGTGAGAAGATTTTACCCGCTGGTGATTGGGTGCAATCTATCAAAATCATTACCACATGGGTCGGTTTTTCTACAAAATATTTATCCTTGTTCTAATAGGCCAAAAGCTTATGCTACCTAATTTGGACGACTCAGCTTTTTAATACTATAGCCCCAAATTCCCATGGCTCCAATATTTGAACTAGTTTAAATATGAAATACTAGCATCAAAATAGGGGAGCTTTTTCTGGCTTGCCCCGCGCAAATAAAAACAAAAAGTAAAAAACTTAGTTTTATTAGTAGTTTATTATTTATTTTAAATATTCCATTGTGGGATCCAGTGGCGCATAGCACCAGCGAGCATAACCCTTGCTGGATTCCAACAATGAGGACCATTCAGGGGGTGCCTAAAGGTGGGATCATCTCACTTTTTATTAAAATAATCGCTGATAACAAAAATTCAGGGTTGTTTTTGTTTTTTGCAGAGTTTATTAAAATATAAGATGAGAAAATAAAAAAAATGGAGCGACTTAGAACCTGTCAGGGAACCAATGTTTTTAATATCACTGGGGAAAATTGCATCATTTTTGCAACTACCATTGAGAATAAATTTGCAACAATCCAGCAAAATGGGCCAAAAGACCTATTTTGACACCAATTTGGGTCCAGACTGCTTAGCCAAATTCATTTTGGCTTGTTACTCTAATTTAAATTTTTTGTCATGCGCATGCATTTTCTATGGTGGTGACTTTTTGGGCAGATGGCAGGTTACGCCTAGGTCCAAGCCACATAAGGCTGAGCCCAGTTGGTGGGAAAGGGGTTCAACCACCCCCATACCTGTTGAGGATGGGTGTGGCCTGGATGCAATGGTGGGAGCTTGGCATTTTTAAGCTCTTTTGCGCAATTTTATCACCTCCTGGCAAACCCTACTAATATTTTTCACCAGCTCTGTGGAAAAGGGATCTGGGAGGGAGACTGCAGCCCTCAGGGGGTATGCCATGACCCGCCTCTCATTCACCTTTGGGCCATATCGCCATGGGTAGTGAGAGGCATAGGTTCTAGCTTCCACCCCTTTTGAGCGGAATGGGAATTGATCCCAATCCAGGCGGAGGGGTTTCTGCCCAAGACTTACATTACCCTTCCCTTTAGGAAGGGGTGGAGCGCCTCTGTTGGGGAACTGAGCCAATGCTAGATTATTGTATGCCTTGAGGATTTTGATGGCCATGATTGCATTGATCTTAGCAGGAGGAAGAGGGGCTTTGGGGTGTGCCACATGTAATGCATCCACTAACTTGCAAAAGTTGGTGCAATTGTGAGCACAGACCCAGCTATTTTTCCCACAAATTTATGTCCGCTGAGCAGAACTGAGCAGTGGGATCATGAGACGCTAAGATTGCTTCCACCTCAGATTTTACTGATTTCTATAAAATTCCCAGTTTAAAGTCAGCAGGTGGGGTACCAGAGAAGGGAGATAGCTGAGAGGCGTGGAAAACTGGATGCTGTTTTTAGTGGGGAAGGAGCGCCAAATGGAATGAGCCATTCCCAAATTTTTAACAACCTCATGGGACCTGACTGCTTAAATGAAAAATTCCACGAGGGGGCATTGATGTGCAGGTGGTGAATTTTAAGCATTACCTGCAAATCTACTTGAAATTGGTGGTGGGTAGGCGCTTTTGGTCAGTGAATTGCTTATAGTCAGCAATTGCTTTGATAAGGTGTTTGTGGACCAGGTACTGAGTGGACCATATTTAATGAACATGCTCTGCTGCTGCAAAAACCTCAGGATAAAGACATGGTCCAGGAGAAAAGGAAGAGTTGTACCTCAACGTCAGTTCATATGGTGAAAACCCCATAAAGGCATGTGAAGCATTGTTGTAAGAGAACTGAGCCAAGGGAAGGTCGTCCACAAAGGTGTCCTGTGCAGCGGTGGCGTATCACTGGAGGTACTGCTCAATTATTTAATTAACTCGCCACATCTGGCCATCCAATTAGGGGTGGTATGATGTGTATTGGCAGGGTTGAATTTTCAGGATGACCAGAAGGGCCATCCAAATGTAAGCAGTGAATTTGGGACCCCTATCACTCACAATCTCCTGGGGTAAGCCAAACATAGAGAAGACATGGTGGACAAAAAGACGAGAAGTCTCCTCAGAGGTGACGAAGGTTGAGTAGAGGATATGTAAAGCAAATTTGGCGAACCAAATAGACAATAACCATTATCGCTTTGTGACTATTTGAGGTAAGGAGCTCAATAAAAAAGTTGATGGACACTGATGTCCATGGCCCCTTGTCCTGTTGCACTGGGTGTAGAAGACCATTTTGTCCAGAACGGTCCAATTTTGCATGTGCGCAGGTAATGCAACTTGCTATCCATGTGTGATGTCCTTTGAGATCCCAGGCCAATTGTATGTACGCTTCATCAAGTCAAGACACTTTTTCACCCCTGGGGATGACCAACAGCTGGGGGTTGTGGTGATCTTGAATCACTTCAGTGCAAAGTTGAAAAGCCCACAACTGATATTGAAACAGAATTACTTCCTCTCCCACTGAGAAATGGGAACGCTTGTGCCCTGGATCTGCAAGCTACAATGACAATTCCAAGCCTTCAAGGAATGTCATCAGATGGCCCAAAATCTGAGCGGAGAGGGGAGCTGTTGGTTTCAGTTTTTCTGACAAGATTTCAGGGGCGATGGATAAAATTTGGGTTGATGGAAACACTGTCGTGAGTTTTTGCTCCACCACCTCAGTGAGATAAAAGGCGGTGTTCTGACTCAGGAAATAAGGTAGAACGTTTAGTGGCCCTTTTAAAAATTTGTATTTAAAGTTAAATCTGCAAAGGTTGTGGTACATCTGGGATTGACGGTGTGCCAACTTATGTGGTTTGCAAAAGTACATGAGGGCTTGATGGTCTGTCTGCACTGTCACTTCATGTAAAGCGCCTGCAGGATGTACTGCCAATGGGTTAGCGTCCAAGATATAGCCACCAGCTCCTTGTCTTAAATAGCTCAGTTCTGCTCAGCGGACATAAATTTGTGGGAAAAATATGTTACAGGGTGCTCCACGCCATCATGTTCCTGTAACTAGACTGCTCCCATAGCGGCGGAAGAGGCATCACAAGTGACAATTAAGGGTTTGTTTGCGTCCACATGCTTGAGCACAGGTTGTGACAAAAATACTTGTTTGATAGTGATAAAAGCCTGCTGGCATTCCAGGGCCAATGGATTTGGATGTTCTTGCCATTGAGGGAGTGCAGTGGCGTGGCCAGCTGTGGGAGGGCAGGAGAGAATTTCTTTAAGAAGATGATGTTTCCCAAATGCTCTAAAATTTCTTCTGTCATTATGTAGGCCACTCAAGAATAGCTTCAAGTTTACAAGGTGGAATATCATAACCATCTTTTAATACTAGGTTATTCAATAAAATAACCTCATTGTAGAAGAACTCACACTTTAATGCTTCACAAATAGACATACCTTGTGTAGAGCGGCCAGCACAGCCTCCAGATCTATAGCATGATGTTTGGGGGTTGGAGAATGGATGAGAGTGTTGTCAATGTAAGCAACAGCGTACATGTTCTACAGATTGCCCAACACATCATCAATCATCTTCTGGAACGTGGCAGGTGCATTCTTCAACCCAAAAGGCATTATGTGGAATTAAAAATATACCCCGCCTCATCCAAGTAGTAGTAAGCCATTCCTGATCTTCAGTTACCCATACTTGGTTGAAGGCATTTACCAGATCAAGTTTTGAAAATACTCTCGATTTTGCAATTGCTTGGGCAATTATTTGCTCCAACAGAAGTGAGTAGGGGTCATGGACTGTGATATTGTTGAGGTAACCATAATCCACACAAGGGCTCAGTGTGCCATCAGCTTTCTTTGCGAACACAATGGTGGAGACAGCTGGAGATGTCTCCTTGAAGAGCCACCCCTTTGCAAGCATATTGTCAATCCACACATCCAAGGCCGCAGTTTCTTCCGCTATATGGGGCATAATGGAAAATTAATTTTAACCACTTCCACCGTCATGCAAAACTTAAGGTCTTACTCTGAGTGTGGAGAAAGTTGGGTAGCTTTTTCCATATCAAAAATCCACTTATACGCTATCTGGGATGGGGGAATTGGGAGGCAAGTACATGGGTGTCGTGAGTGTGGAAATGGTGCCTCTGCTCTGAACTTTACCCAAGGTGTCATGGAGCGAAAGCTCACCACCACCATGAGCATTTTCAAATAGTAACATGCTTGAAGCCAGGTTAACCTTCACTTGTTGGCATCTCCACCAACCCACACCAAAGATAACTGGGAATACTAGGTCAGACATAGCTAGAATTAATCACAGTTTATAAAATTACTCACTTGGAATGGGACTGGGCAACGCACCTTATAGGACAACTGAGTGGAAGAAGATGCAACCAGCACCTCCAGGCCACCTCCAAGTCCAATTCTAACTGATGCGTCAATGTCAAACTCATGAAATTTCCTGCCGTCCCAGTGTCTACCAAGGCCTCAAATGACATCTGGTGTGCACCCAGATGACTTTCCACTGGTAACAGGAAATAGGCATGGTCCTGTTTGTAGGTGAGTAGTTTTGGTATTTCCAAGATAGTGGCAGTAACCAGCTGAAAGAGGGGAGAATATGGTTTGAACATTTTGTGGCTCACTATATCCTGAACGTCTTAATCTACTGAGGCTAGGATTGGACTGGACTCCACCAACTGAAAAGGGGTTTGATGCTGTTTTGACTAAACCAACATGACACCCCACCCAAAGGGTAAAAAGAGAGAAGGTCAAAGTTATGGGTCACTCCATTATGTCATGGATTGTGCTAATAATAATACTAAACTGTCCTGGAACTCCAGGTTAGTTATCACCCAAAACCAAATCCAGAATGCTTTGGGCACAATCCAAAATGACATGCTGAAAATTAGCATACTGACTATAAGGACCAGCCATGAGGTGTATAAAATGGGAACATCTCTCTTTTTATTAAAATAATCTCTGAAATCCAAAATTTTGGGTTGTTTTTGTTTTTGCAGATTTTTATTAAACTATAAGCTGGGGAAATGAAAGAATGGAGTTACAGCAATTCCTGTCAGGGGAACGCTGCTTATAAGCTCACTAAGAAAGTTGCATCATTTGCACAACTATCATTAGGAATAAACTTGTAACAGTTCAGAAAATTGTGCTGAAAGACCTACTTTGACGTCAACTTAGGTTCAGACTTCTTAGCCAAATTTGTTTTGGGCTTATTACTTGAATTTAAATTTTTTGTCATTGTTGGGCCACCAGAGAGGAATCATTGATGGCGCATTTATCTGAAAGCAGGGCTTCAAAGCTTGCAGCCTTGTATGAGATGTTCTCCATTACAATAAAGTAAGATAAAGTAAATAAGATGTTCTGCTGAGAAGTAATTTATTTAGAGTAATCAAGCACTATTTATAGCGCTTTGAAATGTAAGGATAGTAATAGGGATTTTAAGGGTAATATCATGGGACCTGTAGAAAAGTCACAATACTGGGATAGGTGGGAATAGATAAAAGTGTGGATTTAGATTAGATATCAACTTGGAAATGTAAATATTCCCCAAATTCAGTATTCCAATTAAATCAAACATCATTCTCAAAATTATTGGGCTATTTGAAAATTGTGCCTTCATATAAATATATCGACCTTCCCCCTGGACAAGGCTTTCACCTAATCTATGGAGAATCCTGACAACGCCCTCCCCAAGCCTTGTCCTAGGGGAGTAAGTTGTGGCCTGAGGGTTAAGGTAGACGAAAGGCTCAAGCTCAGGGATGTACAGAGCCTTGTGCTTGATGCAGACCAGGTCAGTGATGCCAGTGTGGGAGTTGTGGAAGTAGCAGTAGGCCTTGGCTTGGCGCTCAGCGACCTTGGAGTAGTAGGACTAATACTCAGAGCAGCTCAGGTAGATAATGAAATCAAGCTCCTTTATGGCAAGGTCGATGTCAACCTGTGAGATGCAATTGACAGCTTTGTTAAGAAGCTCTAGGTGGTGGAGTGCAGTCTGGGCAGGGTCCACGAGGCCACCAAGCTTGCAGGGGTGGCACCGCACATAGTTCTCCTGAACCATAAGTGGCACATTTTTGAAAGTCCTGGAACCGGAACTCAAAATGGTCATCCAGGGTGTGGTTCCCATGAGCTGCAGATGCTCTTGGAGATAAGCCTCTGTGGTAAAGCACTCTGATCACTCTTTGAAAAAGATGGTTTCAAGTTCCTCAATCTGTGATCTGCTGCTGGCTGAGAAATCTAATCTTTTTGAGGTGGCTGACTTTGAATTGACTTCTGGTTTTGAGGTAATTCTCCTTGAGGTTGGATAACTCCAGCCTAAGCTGCAAGTTGTCAATCTTGAGCATTTTGATCTGGTCAGTCTTGTCCCAGATCTCCAACTGCAGGCCAACCAGCAGCCTAAATTCCTGAATACCTTCTGACTTGGAGGCATTAAACTCCACCTCCAACCGCACTATCCTTTTTCACGTTTCCTGCAACATCTTGGCTATGCTGGTCTTGGCTTCTCCAAGCTTCCAGTTCAATTCGTTTGCCATATGAACCTGGCATCTTTTGATCACCTTATCCGCCAATAGATCCAGGTAAAGTTCAGAGAAAATGTCATCATTAGTGAGCTGCGTAGGCAAGTGACCCCAAGAGTATTGAAGATGGTTGAATGACTGTAGGGGGTTGCCCATCAAAAGGTTTGACAGGGGGCCTTTTCATGTGACGCCAAGCCATCATCTTGAAATTGGGGTGAGCAAATCTCACTCATGACTAAAAGTGACCCATGCAACAAAGTTTTAGCAGGAAATTTAAAGTGGGCTGAAAGGTTGGCATTAGTAGCAGAGGTATGTCAGCTAGTTCCTCAAGCTTCACTTTTTTGGAGCCCTCATTTTTTTGTCGGGATTGGCGCTATTCCAATCTGAGAGCCAAACTGGGTAATCTTGACATTTTGTTTTAGTAATATATGGCCCAATATTGGGAGGGGAGCTGTCAAAGTCGAAAAGTGTTAGATTTGATGGAAAGGAGTCATTGAGCTTGTCACCAATTGCACAAAGATAAGTCCCAGATATTTTGTCTGGCGCTTTTAGTGCATCATTGCACCAATTGTTTTTGAGGCTTCCAGAAAATTCATGAGGCTTGCTGCCTTCTTTGAGTTTAGAAGCTAGTTTTTGATTTGTCCCAACTTCATTAAGTTGGTGTTGTCAATGCTCACTGACCAAATTTGATTTGTCACTTGGCACTTTTGGGTTCAATTTGGCTATGAGCTTTGTTTCCACTTTCTGATCTGAAACAGCAGAGTGGAAAATGACATCAAGAGGTGAATTTCGTTTTTTACCACCTAAATAAATATTATTGTTAGTACTAAAATCATCTTTATTAAATTCTGAGAATTCAAATTGTTTGATCTTTGCTCTTTGACTGGAGTATAAACATCAATTTAGTCAGCTTCTTTTTATAGTGCTTCACTTTAGAGAGAAATCTAAAGAGTTTCTCCTCATAATGGGAAACCCATCCTATAGGCCAGTAGTCACTTCTCTGTGTGATATTTTCCCAAGCATGTCTTTGGTCATTGTCCCATTCCTTCCTTACTATATTTTTCTTCCTGTATATAATAAAGTATTAGCTTTACTAATATCTTCACTTTATGATATTGCTATATTGCTCTTTGACATCTGTTTCATTTATTTCAGGATTTACAATAAATTGAGTAAGGGCTTGAGTTGGCCTGGTGTTTTGAAAGGTATAGGGCCTTCTTTTCTAGGACACGTAAAGCTCTTCTTGAAAAATCACTTCCCACAGTTACTGCATCTTGGCCATTCCAGTGTAGGTATGCCAAAATATCAGGGTCTGGAGTACCTACTGAGGATTGATAACTCTTATCATCCAAGGTTGAAGCTATATCCTCATGGTGCAACTTGAAAGCAACATGGCAGAAAGCACCATTTTGTCAGGCCACCGGGGAGGAATCATTGGTGGCGCACTTATATGAAGGCAGGGCTTCAAAGCTTGCAGCCTTGGACAAGACGTTCTCCATTAGAATAAAGTAAGAAATAGTAATTAAAGATGTTCTTCTGGGAAGTACTTTATTTAGAGTAATAAAGCACTATTTATAGCGCTTTGAAATGTAAGGATAGGAATAGGGATTTTAAGGGTAGTGTCATGGGACCTGTAGAAAAGTCCCGATACTGGGATAGGTGGGAATAGATAAAAATGTGGATTTAGATTAGATATCAACTTGGAAATGTAAATATTCCCCAAATTTGGCATAATTCAGGCAAAGCCCAAATTCAGTATTCCAATTAAATCAAACACTATTCTCAAAATTATTGGGCTATTTGAAAATTGTGCCCTTTATATGAATATATTGACCTTCCCCCTGGACAAAGCTTTCACCTAATCCAGGGAGTATCCCAACAGTCATGTGCATGCATTTGCTATGGTGATGAAGTTTTTGGCAGATGAAGGTTATGCACAGGGCCAAGCCACATAAGGCTGAGCCCAGTTGGTGGTAAAAGGGGGTGAATGCCCCTTACCTGGTGGGGACAGGTGTGGCCTGGACACAATGGCAGGATCTCAGCGGATTTGGGTTGTTTCATGCGATTTTGCTACCTCCTGGTAAACCCTACTATTTTTCCACCAGCTTAGTGGAAGAGAGTTTGTTGGGAGAGAGACTGCAACCCTCAGGGGGTATGCCACGACCTATCTCTAATCCACCACATGGGCTATATCATCCTGGGTGGTGAGAGGCATGGGTGCTAGCTTCTGCCCCTTTTTTTAAGTGGAACAGGAATTGATCCCAATCCAGGCGGAAGGGTTCCTGCCCAAGGCTTACAGGTGTTGTCCACTTTCAAAACGCAGAAACCTGCAGATTTTGATATAAATTTTGAAAAAATAAATAATTACTTTTGGTAATATAGTTTATTATAAGGATAAATTAAAACAATAACCCAATACTCTACCTAAGGTAAGATGCTGGGTTTCTTGACTAAAAATGGGGGAAGGGAGGCTGATAAGCTGAACTGATAATGGGGGATGATTTCCATTATTGAGTTCATTAATTAATGATCTCAAATCCCAGTTTCAACTCAACAGCATCAGCTGATCTTTTCAAGCTATTCTCAGGATGTTTATGCAGCTTCAATTGTCCAAATTTGCTTTTTTGAAATGGTGTTTTGGGGTTGATCCCTTTTTTAACCCTTTCTTGTTGATTTTTTGCTCAGATTTGGATTGATAGGTAAGTTCTCCTCTCTCAGATTGTCTTCTAGTTGCACCCCCTATTGGGGACAGAGGATGAGGGCTATAGCAGCATGGTTATTAGATTTTCCAAATCCTACACAAATTTGCTTAATTTTGACTAAATAACTTTCAAATCCAGACACTTGGATGATTTTGGGTTGAGAGGTAAATGAAAAAAAGGTATGTGGCAGACAGGGGAGCAGCAGCCACCCATCCCTCATCCAGGGTAAGCCCTAGGCCAGAGATCTGGGTTAGGGGCTGGGCCTTGTGATTTGGCCCCTTTTTTGACCTAAAGGGGTGCATGAACCTGTCCAACTTAATAGCTGGAGCCAAGGGCCTTAAAGAAAGGAGAATAAATCCTGGTAAACCTCCATGTGCAGCGTTCTGATAGGCCAGGAACTCTATGGGCCAACCTGCTATCTGATATCTCAGTTTGGGGCATTAGTGCGCAATGCCAACACAGACATAAAAATTGTCCATTTACTTAAGGTTCATCTACTAGGATCAAACTTAGGAGGCAGCGGTCATTGAGTCCATACTCTACCATTGGAGCACCCTCCATTACCTATGTTGGTATCAGTATGAACAAAATAAAGTTTGAGAAATTGTAGACAGCGGTGCGCCAAGATATAGTTCCATCTAAGATAATGAATAAACTTGAGATTGCACCATAATTTGTTCATAGAAAGGATTGTGATAATGTGGGTCTCAATGTCACTAAATCACTAAAAGCTTATAGCTCCTTGTCACTGCAATTTGGTACCATAGTGGTGTCACCCCTGCCATTGCTTTACCTCATGAGATTATGAAATGATTGTTAGTGCCTATTTTATAAGGCAATTGGGTTAAAGCTAACTTTGAGGAAAATACCTTGGATATATTGAGAGAAAACCTTCCACTTTATTACAATAATAAAGAGATGCAGTACAAGCCTTTCCTATATTACTTATCAAACTGTCATATAAGGATGACATAGTCCTATTTAGATACTAAAATGGATGCCTTCACACCATGAAATTGTGAACCCAAATTTTAGAATCTTCAATAATACCACTGCAATCTGAAAAGAGCCTTTCTATTGCACCTGGCCAACAAGCTCTAGTGAGAACCAATATTGATTTACCACTTTCTGATGGGTTATGTGGTGACCTTCACCCCCCAAGAAGCCAATCCAAAATGGATCCCATTATGGCACCTAGTTCTATTACCCTATACATGGGAAATCAAGTTGTTAATAGCAACTTTTTTGTATATCCTATTGAGTAAAGAAACATTAGCTCATCACCTCTGTTTATGTACTGCCAGTAGTTAATATAACAAAAAGTGATGATGGTGAGCCATCCAGTTTGGGGTTACCCTGCTAGGGCACAATTGACTTAAAAATCCAATAAAAACACTCCAAACCCAATCTATTAATCTAATTGGTGAAAAAGTAAATAACCAGATAAGTAAATTGAGAAGTCAAATATCACTACTCTTCTCAGGCATGAGAAGATCTGGTGCTTTAAAATTATAATCATAGATCTTATGAAAACATGAAACATATTTGAAAAGTCTCTATAAGATCCTAGAGAAAACAGCTACCATTATCTATAGCCTAAAAACTCAAAAATGGTTAAATTGTATGTAGCTTTTTTTAGTACTAGATGGTAAATTGTATATAGCTTCATACCAGGTTTCTTATAAGATACCCCCTGCACCATCCTGATAGCCACTACTTATAATCACCAAATTAGCCCCAACTCATTTTTATCTGATGTTTGTTTAAATGGGGGAGATGTTGAGATTGGTCTGATTAACCATATAAACAAACTATCTATTTACCTAATTGATATAATAACTAATTTCTAGATTGAGGCTTTGATTGATCTTTCCTTTATTCCAATGCTGATTTACAATATTGAATTACATCTATCAAGCACCATGTATAGCTATTATATAGTTGGAATTGATTCCTTGCCACCTTTCTGGTGCTAAACTATAAATCAATTACTATCAATTCACTTTGGCCTGGTGGCCATGTAAACTTGAACCACTTATTTATTTATTCTCTACTGCACCCCACGTTGGCATAAAATTGTTATTGGGCTGATTATTATCCTCAGCCATTTGTGGGGTCTCATACCTGGCCCCATTCATCTGTCTTTATGGAACAATTTATTTAAATGCCTAAAATTCATAGGTGCATTTTAGATACCAGGTATTTGGCACCAAATGAAACCTGGGATTCTAGTAGGTTCATAAGGAAAGGGTTGGCATTTTGAAGTGGATCTTTGGCTATTAGTTACTGCTGAAGACTAGTATGGCTGAAGGAACACCACTATCAGTAGGTCCCAAAGCTATCATCAGAACAATGTCTCTATGGTGTGTCTAATTGATTGTAATAAAAACCTGTGTGCAATACATAAGGTCTTATTGTATTTTCCAAGGTCACTGTCTGAAGACAGTGACCTTGTTATTTGTGTGCAAATTGATCCATGCGGTTGGAATACAATGCTTAAGTGCCAGTTTCAACAATGCACTCACAGGAGATCTGACCCTCCTGATTGGCATAGCATTGTCCTCACTGTGGGCCAAGGCTTTATAGCCAACCATTCTGCAAGCCAACAAACTTGCAATCTTACCTTTGGTGTGATCTGCTTATGGGCCCTCACCTGGGCCCTGTTACCAAACTGCTTTGTAGCCTTATGGAAAAACCACACCTGTCACACGTGCCAGTGATCTCAAATTAAAACAAAACTTAGTGCACCCCCTTTAACCTTTTCACTGATTTTCAAAAAAAAATCATTCATTTTTTTGGCCTTAAATTTGGCACAAATTTTTTAGCCAATGGTCACACTTTTTAACTGACTTTGAAAAAGGAGAAGTTTATCAATTTGACCTGTATGTATGGATTTCTTTTCTATGTTTGTTTGCACATAACTCTGAAAATAATGAACCAATTTGGATGATCATCTTCAAAAATAGAAGATGCTCCAACTTAGGTCCCATTTTACTCTTATAAGTATTGGTCAAGTATCTGCTCATTAGTTTGTAAATATATCAAAATGGGCTCAGAAGCAATGGATACTTGGGGGACTAATACAACTCTGGATCAACTTAATTCCATCATTGGTGAAAAGATAGCTTCAAAGCACTTTTGATATGTTCTATGGCTGGGGGGTATGTTCAAAATTCAGTCATTATGAGCTTATAGTGGGATAAGCTTAAATCATTATAGATAGCTATTGTTTTTACAAATTTGACCAATAAACTCATCTAAATTTGATAAAATAAATTATTTTAGGTAGCAATCAATAAATTTGCCATAGATTAACTAATAAAAGCAACCAAATCTAATAAATTAAATTACTGTAGATGGCAATCAGTAAATTTGGTATAAATTGTCCAATAAAATCAACTAAATTTAATAAAATAAATTATTAGTATATATTTATAAAATACTATATATAATAGATATACAATGAGTTTTAATTCTATAGAGAAATAGTAAGGGGTCAAAAACAATATATAGAGATAGTAATATTTAATAAAAGTAGGAAAGAGAACCAATTTTAAAATGCACTAATTTTTTGTGGGGAAAAGAGCTGAGGGTAACATTTTTTGAGAAAAAAGAACCTTCTCAAAAAAAATTTTGGGAAAAAACCTCCTTTAAAAAAGCTCTAAAATGTATGAAATAATTGAGAAATTAAGCCTAGTCAATAAAAACCCTTTTTGAAGTCAGCACCATATTTTAAACTGAATTATAGAATTTTGCTCATAAATACAATCTATATCTTATATCTGGATTAGGTTCAAATATAAACTATAAGCACCTTAAAATAAATAGTACTGAGTATATAAATTATAAATACCTGTTATAATTCAGTCAAAATATGGTGTCAACTTCAAAAAGGGTTTTATTAGGCAGGCTTAATTTCTTGATTATTTCATACTTTTTAGAGCTTTTTTAAAGGAGGTCTTTTTTTCTCAAAAAAATTAAGCTCATTTTGGTCCTTGTCGTAACACAAATATTCGATAAATTTTAAAATAAATCTAAAAAAATATTCGAGGTGGGACAAATATACCACACCGAGAATGCTTTCTAGCCAGTATAAGTTTCGAACTCAAAACCTGCACTAAGGGTGGAAGCAGTTTTACCCTCTCGGCTAACCACCCTTGAAATAAATCTATATACATCTTTTTATTGGATGTATATACGCGTTTTTAGATTTACATCCCCCCATTTTTTTGCATATATGCGTCGAATCATTGAAAGGGTTAATTGTAATCAATTTCATGGTTCTTAACAACAAGGGTGAACCCCCTTCAATCAACCAAAATCACACAAATTGGTTAATTTGCGCTACCAAAAATCAATACTACAATATCAAGAAGGTTTAAAGTGCTCAATAACTACCTCTGAACAAGATACAACCATCTTGGCAGCCATCATCCACAGCCAGCCATACGACCTGGCAGCCTAACGTAAACTGTTGAAGCCTCCGCAACCCCAAATATTTACCCGGTATGGCTTAACCCGCTTGGGTGCACCATCAACCTTTGGGCGTTTCTAAAATGGGCCCCTTTCACTATAAAGCTTGCTCCGTTGATAAAGTTGTATGAAAGGAAAAGCCATCCATTTTCAACGTTTTGAATAGGATATCCTCGATTTAAACCTGCCGTTAAAACAAGCTAGAGTAATGGTCGATTTATCCGCTTTGAAATTGAAAGATTTTCTTGTGAACCAATCTTAACCCCTTGTAGTTTTAATTATTAAATAAATCATGTGCCAGAAATGATTATTTAACCCCGTGTGCGTTAATCACTAGTCTGACTCGTGTAACCTTAAATTTGCTTTGTGAAACAATCACGAGTCTGGCTCATGATTGATTCACAAGGTGTGCTCTGCTTTATACGAGCCAGACTCGTGATTGTTTCACAAAACAAATTTAAGTTTACACGAGTCAGACTAGTGATTAACGCACAAGGGGTTAGAGAAATATCGATCCTTTTTAACTTTCGATTACCCGAGGCCCATCGAATCTGAGCATGTTGTAACCCTCAACCTGGATCTACTGAAAGCGGTGAACCAGATCGAAATTTGGATTTCAGCAGCTAAGGTTACAATGCGCCCTATAAGCAGGGAGCATAGTTAGAAGGCATCCAAACCCAACAGTTTGATAGTTAAGTTTCTCAAGACTAGTAAAATCCTGAAGAGGGAAGCGATGAGGCTAGTGTAAATAACCAAAGACGAGTCTATGAATATGCTGCATTAGAATTAAGCATGCGATTTATTCAGTGAAGTTAGGTATTCAGTGCCTCAAGCCTTTAAAGAATGTTGTCAACCCCCAAATCGCTCAAGGCTTTCCACTTGCCGCCGGGGAAACCTGGTATGAAATATCAGCCAAAGTTAGTCGAAATAAAAGCTTACAGTTGTAACGGGTCTTGAATCCTATAAAACACCAGCCACCTTACTGAAGTTGAGCGAACCGTTTTCCGGTTTAAGCGTTGAAGCAAGTTTTATAACTGGGCTAAATAAGGGACCCTTAGCGACACATTCGGACAACAGCATCGAGCCGCCCAATTACCTTTCTCATCAAGGTTAACCCTTGAATTTATAGCGGCCGGGATGCCGAGCAAAAAACTTTTTATGCCTGAAATGATGGATAGCAGAGTTGATCCAATTCCAAATTGGCTAGCGGAAGAATTCGAGGCTGACATGCCAGTATCTGCTCGAGGCGAGGGAAGCTTAGACCCTCCCCCTCGGCTTCCGAGGTGGGAGCCGATGGAGGTAGAGCCCGCGACGAGCCCCGAGTTACCGTTTGAAAAGGATTCATATTCAAAAAACTATTAAATTCTGGCTCTGAAAACGCTAGAGCGAATCATTAGCAGATAATAACTACCCAACCTTACGTTGTAGGCTAGCAAGATGTCGGGAGGCCTCCTGGGCTTGCAACCCTTGTGTCACGCCATTAATTAGGTTGTTATTATATACGAAGTCAGGGAACGGCTGCTTGGAAAAGGCGGACGGAAAGGGAAAATTGGCAGCCCGGGGGCCATCTCCTGGAGCTGATTAGAAGTTTGCAGGGATTCGGTGTACAGCCCAACGCTCCCAGAAACTTCAGGGAAGTTCTGCGGGATGACATTGTTCCCATAAGGATTCAACATACTTTCAAAACCCAGCTGCTGGCTATTGAAACCCATGCTGGCTGTAACCGCACCTATATCCGGGTGGACCAATACATTCTGGCCATGACAAGCGTTTGGTAGGCAGTCGGCTTGATTTGGGCAGGGCGCCGCCATAGTTTGGCGCTCTGGGGCACCCAAAAAGAAAAGCTTTTGGTAAACTCCATCCAATACGTTGCGACGAAGCTGGGGCCGGGACATGAAAAATGCGCTCTCGTGGATGCCCATCGCAATCAGCTGCATCCTTTTCTCTGAATAAATTGTTAAAAGAATAACTATAGCCAAACCATCTCCTAGCTGCATAGATTCGCGGATACCGAGGGCGTACTCTATTATTTCTAACAGTAGGCTGTCACTCTCGGAAACAACCCCATCAAAAGTGGGGGATAGGGAGGAGTTTAGTGAAGCGGCTATAAACGCTAAGCTAATGGGAGGTTAACAGCCTACCTTTTTGAGGGGAGTCGATGACGGAGCCGCTATGGTTGCTATAGGAGGTGGGCGAAACCAAGTGGGCGGAAGGAAGGTCACTCTTGAAGTTTTGATGGAGCTTGTCAATGTGCCTTCTAATTTCGTGCTCGTGTTTGAAACGTGCGCCGCAGATCTAAGGTTTGGCGCTTATAGTAAATAAAAGGAGCCAACCAGGTCGTACCTCGCAAGAAAAGGGACGCCAATCCAGATGGGAACGAAGATGAGAGATCAGATGCTTCTTCTCGGTAGTTTGGTAGTTGCAGGCGTTGGCCCAACGGCAATCCCTAGGCAAGGAAGGGTTTTGGAAATTTACATGAGCCTCTTTAAGGTGACGGAAAAGGTCATAAAAGCTGGTGAACTGGATGGAGCAATTATCCCATAAGCAAGTGATGGACTGTCCCAAAGACATTGCAGCTCAAATTTGAGTTTGAGTGGACTAAGGTTGGCTCCCGGGAGTAAAATGCATACATTTAATCATCCCTGCATGGCGAGTTCACCCAGCTGCGAAACCAAGTTAATCGGCATTGTCATTAAACTGCCCCTTCTGGATCCATGAGGCTCCTACCGTGTGGCCGGGTTTGGAAATCTGATTTCAGTTCTTGAGCCTCTGCGATGCGAGTTGGTATCGCCTAGCTTTCGAGTTTTACGTATAACCAATTATATCAAATCATATCATCAAATCAATCCAATCAGATGGGATATGACACCATCTCATGAGATACTTCAAAATGATTTCATAATCTAGATTTGGCAGGTGGTAACGACAACCCCTGCAAAAGAATTTGTTTCGGAACTAAGTGAGGCAGTAAAATATTTATTTTGAGGTAGGTTGACCGGGGACACGCTATCGAAACGTGGCAGTAAGCTTTAAAACTTAAAATAAAATCTAAATCAAAATAGCAGCTTACGGAGCATTCGGAATGTTCTGGATACCTCGATGCGAAAGTTTTGCTCGAAAATCCAAATAAACTTTAAATTCCTTCCTACCACTTTAGGCCAAACCCACTTTTAATTAAAATGAGAACGCAGATCGTAATTTGGAATGAATCCACTGGGGTACAATTTATCGATTAGCTATTTTAGCATGTTTTGAGTTGCCATTTGGAAATAGGCATTATGTCCCAGTGTTGTTTACCAACTCGCTGAGGATCTTACTGATCTAAACTTAATTGTTTCTCATATGATCATTGTAGCCAACTCAACTAACTTTAAATAAAAATGTTTAATTAAATCCGCTATAAGTAACTAGCTGCAAACCCATTCTACGTTATACTTTGGGTGGTGAGCATTTTTATCGATAATAGGTGGATTACTCAGCGTTGGCTGATTTTTATTTCCCACTTTTAATCGATTTTACTCCTATATTGGTATATGAGATGGCTTTCAATAAGTCTAGGGAGTAATATCTATTGAGTCAATTAAATAACCATTAACAGCTTAGAAAAACCTATCAACCTATTGAAGTGTCCAAACAGTCACCGATGGCTTGGCAAAATCAATTGAACCTATCGAATTAACTGAATCAAACACTTTATTCAAGACTAGCCAATTTTCCAGCTTTGCTTGGGTTTATAATTTACCAGATGTTTCCAATCAATAGTTTTAGATTTTATTTTGGTAGATGACCATCAATAAGCCTAAAAGCCAATAGACCTATCGAATTTACTAAATCATCAACCATTTAGCTAAAACCAATTGAACTATCAAATTAGCCAAGGACTACCAACCGCTCAGCTAAGACCAATCAAATGTATTAAATCAACCTGAAACTACCAACCGCAAGCAAAATCATTTAGAATATCGAATCAACTAATATCAAACTGCTCAGCCATAACAATATACCAATTACCATTAAAGCATATGTAAAATACACTTCTTGCATATAAATCTTTTTATTTTATTATAAAAGTTACAAATCCGTCTTTGTGGTGCATATAACCCCTCCCGTCCATCTATATTGAAATTCTCAAAGCTCTACATGCCTTAGTTTTTGGTGGGCATCACACACGCATACGCATGCAAACACTTGCTTTTGATATAAATATCCTATGGCTGGAGGCATGTTCAAAATCCAGAAA
Organism: Massospora cicadina; assembly: GCA_022478985.1. NCBI lineage: Eukaryota > Fungi > Entomophthoromycota > Entomophthoromycetes > Entomophthorales > Entomophthoraceae > Massospora > Massospora cicadina. The sequence goes on from JAKSZP010017413.1 coordinate 18,106, forward strand.
AGTATGAGATCATAGCATGATGAGCTTAAATCAATATAGATGGTTATATGTTTGCATAGATTAACCAATAAAACTAAATTTAAAATGAATTATTGTAGATGGCAATCAGTAAATCTGGCATACATTGACCAATAAAATCAACTAAGTATAAAATCAATTACTGTAGATGGTGATCAGTAAATTTTAGCATAGCTTGACCAATAAAATCAACCAAGTTTAAAAGGAATTATTGTATATGGTAGTCAGTAAATTTAGCATGTATTGACCAATTAAATCAATGAGATTTAAGATAAATTATTGTAGATGGTGATCAGTAAATTTAGCATAAATTGTAAATAAAAATCAACTGATCTTTATTATACATATTGACATGAATATGTCCTAGGGCTGGGGGTATTGATATAAATATATCTATGGGTGGGTTTATATTCAAAAGCTAGACAATGGTATGATATCATACTGTGATGAGTTTAGATTATCATAGATGGTTATTGGTAAGTTTGGTATGGAATTTGGCAAATCAAACAACTAAGATAAATAAAATGAAGTATTCTAAATGGCCATTGGTAAGTTTAATAAGTAATTGGACAATCAAATTAATTAAATATACAAATATTATTTAAAAAATTTACCTTATGGCAAAAAGCTTAAGTGCATGAATATGTCTTACTTATAGCTGGACATTGTTTAGAACCTTCTTTACCTTTTCATTTACCATCATGCTGTGATATCATCATTGTATTTTATCATTTGACTCTTATAAACTTGGATTGGTGGACCAATAAAATTGTGAAGAATTAACCAAATAATGATAAATTTAATGTTTAACACTCTATGATTTAAATGGTAAGTCATGAGTTATCAAACAGTACAAATCATAAAGTACTGAATCTAATTTAAGTCAGTTCACTTAATTTATGTTCTGCTTGGTTAAGGGTATGGGGCAAATTAGATACTCAATTATGGATTAGATTCAATAGTATAGCTGATATAGTCCTACCACCACAATTTAAATGGATCTTGAAGCCCCACATTTATTTTCTAAAATTTATGCTGTCAATTTAGAGACCTTAGCCAATAAGAGCTCAGAATTGTTGCTAAACTTACCATCTTTCAATATACCATCAATACAAAATTAACAAATTACACCACCCAGCTAATCAAAAAGCTGAGGACCAACAGGATGTGTGTGACCCTGCTAATAGCCCTAATGCCAAGTTTGGAAAATTACAAAACAGCAAATCAAAACCCAGAATCACAAACTAAATTTAAAATAAAACTATTAAACCTACAAATCAGCTAATTTTTTACCAAACCAACTATCCAAAACCATTGGTCAGATTAAATTGACCAGATAATATGAAACCTCTCAGCTAAAATGATAACCAATTCTCATTAAATTTTATAAAATTTTTATCTCTTATATATGACTTTTATTTATTTTATTATGCTTTTAAACAAAACCTATCTACATTGGTTTCCCTTTTTTCATAGAGTGTTTGTACCAAGTCTGGCTAAAATTGATTAAGTGGTTTTTGAAAAGAGGTTGAACAAACATACATACATGCATATTGTCATAGAAATGGCAGAAGAAGTTTAGACTGGCCTTCCAGTTGGGATGTGTAAGCACCCAAAAAGCAAGCCAGAATGCCAGAAGAATTGCCAACTGGATGACTTGGTATAGAGCTGGGCAGTGGGAAATGACAAATAGTTGGTGCAGTAATATGGTGAGAATGATCCTGATGATGAACCACACTGAATCCACTCCTGACCCAGGGGGTCTTGCTGCAGGGGGTGAAATTGCTGAGATAGTCTCAATAAGATCCTCAGCATATGTTGCCATCTCAACTGGGGTGGCAAGGAGATGGATTATCTCTTGCAATTGGTGGACATACAGCTACAAGATTCCCATGTATTGCTGCTGGAAGTTAGTGATCATGGGGTTGTAAAGCCAAAAATACCAGACTCACTGAACCCAATTGATGATGGAGGGGGCCATAGTGTCCAAGAGTACTGGTAGAGCCCATCTGGTGTGCATACTGACAGGCCATCAGGGAAATGCTATCAGGGATGTGGTCAGAAGAAAAATAAAATTTATTTAGTTTTTTTGGTAAATTTTTATTTGAAGGAAAAGTAAGAAAATTGACCAACAATTTTCTCAGTGCTATGCAACTGATTAAATAGTGGTTGATTGGGGTAGTGACAAGATGGGATTGGGTCCCACAATTTTTACCTAACTGGCAAATTGTTTGGGAATGGGCAGGTTTGTTCCTTGAGAACTGACATCACAAAATTTGGCAGTGGGCTGAGTCTCTGTTGGTTTGACCTCAGATGTCTGAACCAGGGCTTGGCTATGTTTCCAATGGTTGTCATGATGGCATTTAGCCTGACGAGTGATGGGAATCCCCCAAGGCCACCCCATATAGGGGTGGGTCCATTTGGTTAGGAGCGGGTTTGGGACGCCCAACCTGTCAAGAAAGTGTCTGTAACTCTCTCATTCCCAGCAAGGTGATGTGGGATGAAAACCCGAATTGCTAGGGAACTAGCCATTAAGAAAAAGGGAAAGAAGACACCTCAAATGGTGCCTGTACAAAAGGTGCCCCAGGCAAGGGTGTAGAGCGCAACATATAGTACCAGGTAAGTGAGGAACATAACAGCTTGAGTGGACCCCAGAGGGAAGTCCATAATCAAGTGTAACTTGGCACCAGTAGGCTTGGGTGACTCAATCTGGAGGGGACCTGGGCGGCCCAAGGGAGCACCTGAGATTTTGGTAAAAGTAATAGAAGGTAGTGGCCCACATAGTTGGAGACCTCCCCAAAGAGGTCCACCACCAAGTTAGCCCAAGGAACCATAAGTAAGCCATAAAAAACGGGTATTTTTATTTAAGAAAGTCGACCAACAAGGAATGTTGGTCACAAAATTATATCTAAAATGGGCTAGGAAAATTCAGGTTATGTGGAAGTGCGCCCAAGCCTTGACGCTCCAATAAACAGACGCTTCCATCCATTTTAGTAAAATACACCAAAAGTGCCTTCACTCGAGTAATCAATTGAAGCCATATTTTACCCAAACTTAAAATTTCATAACTTGAATGGGATTCAAACCCTTGCTCTCCAATTAACTGAATTGAACCATCTTCAATTGTAATGTAAATCGTTCATTTTAGTGCCTGGGCTGAGATAAGAGACTGGGCCTTTTGCATCCCATTAGCATCAACCTGGGCAAGCTTAGCTTGCACTCAGCGTTGATCTAAGGTGTGTTTCAGGTCAGGAAGAGCCTGAAGTTTCACCTTCTGGGCCTCCTGTTGCCCAGCCTTATCCTTAGCATCAGTTCCCACTATTAAGTCATCCAACCATGACACAACCTGCCCACGCTCAGTTGCTGAACCATCCATTTGGTCAAAGGCAGCACATCAGCCGCAATGCCCAAATTGCCAACAGAGGGCTTTGAACCCTCGTCAATGGCGCCCAATGTTAGTTCTATCAGCTTATTGATCAAATTAGAGCTGTCGGGCATTCCAGCCAATACCTCAGTCTTCATACCTTTCCCACCATTTGAGATTAGGCCATCAGGCATATTGCCACTCAAATTAGATTCAACTGATTTAAATTTGGCAATCTCAGTGCAGATTTTGCTAATTCCCTGCAACAGTTCTGATGAGGTGAGTGTGGGTACTGGGGGTGGGATCCAAAGTGGGAGAGCTGTTACCCATCGCTTGTCTACTACATGAGCGAGATCACCCTGAGTAACAAGGGGTAAGGCCATCCTCTTTGGTGTCTTTTTATTTGGGAATGGGAAGATGGCCTGAGCAAGGGCCAAGGGACGTTTCCCAGGACTTGCACATATACAAGGATTTTACTTTTAAGATGATTTCTTAAACCATCCCAACTAAACGTCGCCTGATATAAAAATAATTCAATTTAATTGTGAATCCAACTCTGTTATCAGCTATTCTGCCTACTGTCACTTACAGTTTTAATTAGGACAATATAAACAATCTCTTAAGCAATGTAGCTATCATAGTCATCTTTCTTTTCTATGTTAGATGATAAAATGCAATGATGATCTCACAGCATGATGACAAATGAAATGCTAAAGACAGTTTCAAACAACATCTAGCCATAAGAAATATTCATGCACTTTAGCCTTTTACCATAAGGTACTGATTGATTTATATTATTATTATAAATGATTTTATCTAGTGCCTATTGATAAGTATAAAAGTATTTGAATCATCAAATCAATCAACCACTTCTTTATTGACTATACTGTTGACTGACACACCTAACTTGATATATTTTAGACTAGCAACCTGATACCCCTGCTTTGCTACAGCATTTAAAAAATAAGTAAATGATATTTAGAAAGTGTATATATTTGATACATAAAAGCTTTTTATTTAGAATTATAAAGTGCAATAAATGAGTTATTATGATTGAATATGGCGGGGGTGGAAGGTGAGTCAGTAGAGTGTATGGCTACCAACCTAAAGGTTGCAGATTCAATTTTCACCCTTCACACATCAATTGGGGTGCCAGCCAAAGGAAGCTATTGGCAGTTACTAGGTCTAATTACATAAAAATCTTACCCATGACGTAACCAGAAAAATCTGAGTCCTGATTCAGAGGTGGAAAACTTTCTTTGACAGAGTTGACCCTGCTCAGGTTTCATGTTAATACTTTCTTTCTTTATCTCTCTCTTTTGGTAATGTCAGTCTCCTGGTCAGCTTGCCTCAAATAAAAATAATAAATGAATATGGTATGAATTGTATACTATTATTCTGTAATAGATATGGACAGTCATGTAATATAGGTCTTAATAGTCAGAAAGTTGAATCAAAGCTCTTTGTTCCTATGTTCATCCATAACATATGTATATACATAACTAGGCAACTGAATTGCTTGATTGTTGACTGTTAAATATTTACTCTATAGTTAAGCACTTTGGACTTCCCTGTGAACTGCATTCATGGTATTGCTCTCAGGCTAAAGGATGACCAAGCTGTCAGGGGAACTGACTCTGGAGCATGCCATATATAATCGGCCATACAAGAAACAGTCACTCCTCAGATCTATGTCAGCTACTTTCAAACTCTACCTCTGTGTAAGGCTCTTGGCCAGCTATCAACATGGACATGGTTATGCACCCTTTAAAGTCAAAAAAGAGCTTAGAGCCCAAGGCCTTGCTTCTTACCCTAATTTCTAACCTGGGGCATACCCTGGATAAGAAAGGGGGAAAGCTGCTCCCTGCTTTCCAGGTTCCTTCTTCAAAAATATTTTAAGCCCAAACCCATTATAGTATTAAAATCTATAGATTTTTACTTGGGGAATGCTGTAATTGGTTTGGCCAACCATTTGGATATGTTATTTTTCTATTTATTTAATTTTTTACTTTAACTAATAATTATATAGCAAATTTTATGGGCATAATATTTTTCTCACCCACAGACTGTAAGGAGAGTGTCAATTAATCTCCAGTTCCCAGAAAGGTGGTTCACGGTGCACAGCCCCAACGCCAGGGAACTAGTCATCAGTACTAAGATGATCATAGCCCCACAGAAGGTTCTGGAGCTAAAGTAAATTAGGGTGAAGGTGTTTAACAAGGTATAAATTAACAGATATAAAACAAACAACAAGGCTTGGGTGGACCCCAAAGTGGTGTACATATCCAATTGGTGATCTGGGCTGAAGTGAAAGGGTTCCCCAGTCTGGAGGGGGCCAGGGTGGCCCAGCGGTGCACCAGACAAGAGAGTTACATTTGTACAAATCAAACGGCTAACGTTGCACAAGACCCCCTCAATGAGGTCTGCACACAGGTTCACCCAAGTTAACATAAATAAAATGGAAACTAACGAGGGGTTTTTAAGGAAGAAGTTGACCAACTAAAAAGGTTGGTCTCAAGGAAACATATTTAAGCAATTTTGAGGGATTTATCTAAAGATGGAAGTGGTGCTAAGCTCAAGTGCACCAATAAGTGCACGCTTCCATTGGCAGAGTACTATAGCTAGTAATCGACCAAACTCAGGTTATCAATTGAAGGTAAGGCTGACCAAGCTGGAAATTTCAAAAATTGAACAAATTTCAAAAAACCTCATTTGCTGATCAACTGAATCAAACCAGAATGATTTAGAACATAGCTTGTTCATTTTAACACCCAGGATGTAATGCCAGGATGTACCTCACGCATATTACCAGGACCAACCTGGGCATATTTGGCCAGTACCCAGTGTTGGTCCAGGGTATGCTTAAGGTCAGAGAGGCCTGCCAACTTTACCTTTTTGGCCTCCTGGCGTGCAGCTTTGTTCTTGCTGTTGGTTACCATACTTATGTCATCCTCAAGACATGAAACTTACTATGCTTGTATATGTAGTGGCCTACTTGATCAATTTACTATTAGTTTAATCCCTAATCCCCACTGTCATATTTCTCATTCCTTAAATTATCAGTACTGATGCTGTGGCCTTGATTACTTTGTCACCTCCTATTTTAATTCAGTATACCATTCTACATTGCCCCACGCTGGCGTAAAAACATCAGTAATAGGGTCCTTATATATATTATGGCCATCCGCCAGTAATTTGATTATGTCCAGAATATTATATATTTTATGGAAATGCTCCAAGTGACATGGTTACATGACATAATTGAGGGGACATACTGTAAGGACAAGGCTGGACGTCAGGAGGCCAAAAAGGTCAAGTTGCAAGGCCTTCCTGACTTGAAACATACCCTGGACCAACGCTGGGTACAGGCAAGATATGCCCAAGTTGGTCCTGAGGATGTGCGTGATGCTTGGCCCGGCGTTACAGCCCAGGCATTAAGATGCACCAGCTACATTATCAAATTGGACAGTTTGTTACAGTTACTTGAAGAACAGGTATTCAAAACCCGTTTCATTCATATTATTGCTAAGTTGGGACAAGAGAGAATTTACAATCAATAACTCAAGTTTAGACAATCCTGAGCTGCAGGACCCTGACCAATGGTAGCGTGCGCCTATTGGTTTGCTTAGGCTTAAAACTCTTCCACCGATTGACAACTCTCCCCATGTTGTTAAATTAAGTTTCTGCAAGACCAACTTTCCTCGTTGTTCATCTGGTTTATTAAAAACCCCATTCATTACTTTGTCTATGTGCATTTATTTAGTCCTGTTTGCTGACCTCCAAGAGGTCCAAATTAACCAGATGCATGCTGTCCTTGCCTGGGCTCTTCTGTGAACCGTCCTTGTGGGTGGTGCTTTATTAACCCTTTGTTCAGCGGTGTGTTCCATAGAAGTGGTGTGGGCCCTTACCCACCACCTCTACTGGAACTGTAATGTTACAAACATGCTCCTAACATTAGATGACTAACCTAATTTTTGGTCTCTCTGAGACTTATTCCACGTGGAAGGTTTGATCATGGCAATTAGGCGCTTTGGATGTCCATCATGGTTGGTCCGCTTTTATCCATGGTGATATCACTCTGGTCAACAGTGTGCCAGCTTGGTGTTTCTCTTTTTGCTATTTGTGGTGTGACTTCCACTCTTTTAGCGAGTAAATGGTGGTTATGGACCATTTGAGGCCCAGTCACTGGGGTTTCCCAAGTTTCCCCATCTCTTCACATTATATAAAAACCCAGCCCTGACTCCCCTCCTCCAGGAGTTGAGTGGCTGCGTCATCTTTTGCACTGGGCCCTGCATGGGTGTTTTACATCTATCAAATTGTGTTGTGGGTGTCCAAGAGCATAGAGAGTTTGAAGCGACCCTTGGGGGTAGGGCAACCCTGTGACACCACTTCTAAGCTTTTTTATAGCTCATTTATGCACTGTTTTGTTGGGCGATTCATGTGCCCATATTTTTATAAATCTGTTGTGTCTTGGGCTTACCTGTGTCCATTATTTCCATGCCATTTTAGAAGCCCTTACAACGAACACTCAAGTGATTCATGCTTCCCTCGCTGGCTTTGATCATCTGATTAAAGCTCTTTGGGACAATTTCCCCGCCCCAACCCTGAAGCGGCCAGCTAATTTGTCCATCATTTTTTTCACCTGAGGTGGCCCCTATAAATACCAGCCCCAAAAACTCACGCACACCTCTGGAAAAGAAGGAATCTTATCCTTTCATTCCTTTGCTCTGGCTAAATTCAAAAACAAGTAGGACTCAAGTCAAAAAGTTAACTTAAATGTTTCAGTATAGACACCACAATGATGTCACCCACTGTTGCCCCTATAAATATGCTGCACAACTGATGATTTTTCCTTGAATGGAGCAGAGTTCCCCATCAATTCCTTCCCCTTTTAGCGGAATTTGTGGGTCAGTATGAGTCTAGCCCCAAATTTATAAAAAAGATTTAATTAAAATGAATTTCCTCCACACCACGTTTGGATGGTGCAGGCAGTGTCATTGACAAAGGGCCTGATGGTGATGGCCTTGGATAAAGATGTACAACTAGCCACCAAATCTGATAGGGCCTCGTTAACACAAAAACGCGTTTTATAATGAAAATATATACTAAAATGAGCTGTTAATCAGCTCTTGTGGCTTTGAGACGTACCCCATTATTATGTACCTGATTACCCCAGAGAACCCGTGCTTGACCCCTACCTTGATCCGCAGGACACATGAGATGGAGAATAATCTATTATTACATTATGGTTATGTTTATGCAACTACTGAAGATGTGATGGGATATGTGGCCTCAGTAGTGGGAGTGGCTAGAAATCCCTCTCCATTTTTTGATGCAAAAACCTATCCTGAAGGCATGCTTATGCCAGATGAAGATTTTCTGGTGAGGTGTTAGCATTGTCTGCTTTAAATAAAGGCCATTTAGGATATCTTTTATTGGCTGCTAACCTTTGATCCCCTTTGGGGTAAATCAGCACAACGATTTTGGTGGATACAGGAGCCTCTGAGAATTTTATTGACCAAGACCTAGCCGACCATCTTGAGTTAAGTTACTTACCAGGTGGTATAGTTAGGGAGGGTCTTCCCAAGGTATTCCCACGTTGAAGGTCCTAGGGTTAGTGGATTATCAAGTTGGCAAATGTCATTTGGCTGACTACCAATCAATCAAAAACCTCTTGTGCCCCATTATTTTGGGAGTGGAGTGGAGTAGTGGCGAAAGTTTGACATCAGAACCAACTTGAATACAATATTATATCCTTGACTTTTAAGAATGGCCATGAATTAGTTTTCCTCGTGTCTGAAGTGAACTCTCATGGCAATTTTCCCTAATGGCCCAAGGTCAACACACTCAGTCTAGCTACGCTGCTGAAGCCCTATTTGGAGGTACCCTTACCTTCCTGTTTGGAGGGGCTGAAATCTTCGTTTGATGCAGCTTCTGCCAATGTACTACCAGCTCATTCAAAGTTTGATTAAGAATTCAAACTTACCATGGATCTGGTGCATATATCTTCTCCCATTTACCCCTTGAGTGTATGGGAGGAAGCAGTGTTATATGTGTGGGTCAAAGAGCAGTTAGCTAAAGGCACAATATTTCAGCGTACCTTTCTGTTATGCTTCTCATTTCTCTTCGTGGAAAAAGCTGATGGTACTCTACGCCTATGTTTAGATTATGTGAACCTAAGCAATGTCACTATACCAGATTTACGTCCCATACCATCTAACTCTCATATTTCTCGCTATGTTTAAAAGGCCAGAGTTTTCTCCAAACTGGATTGCTTAAATGCGTTTAATCAGATATGGATCATGAAGGAGCAGGAGTGGCTCACTGCGTTCATGACCAGAAAATGAACATTCCAGATTTGGGTTATGCCCTTTGAGCTTAATTTGCACCTGTTATCTTCCAAAGTCATATAGATGCGGCCTTGGGGACCTTCTGGATGTGTGCGTGGTGGCCTATATGGATGATATCTGGTATTTTACCCTGATCATGAGTTCCATGCAATACACCTATAGTAAGTGGTAGAGAGTTTAAGAGCAGCCACCCTTACGCAGAAAATCAGTAAATGCGAGTTCTTTAAGTCCCAGATCACCTTCCTGGGTAACGTCATGTTTGATCAAGTTCACATAATTACTCCAGACAAGGAGCAGGCGATTTGCAAGTGGACCACCCCAACTTTGGTCAAGGAATTGAGGAGTTTTTTTGGGACATGTACGTTCCTTAAGAAGTTCACGCCAAATCTTTCTGAGGTGTCTGCACCCTTGTATAAGGCGAGTAGAGAAAAGGTGCTCCTGTGGTCCCCATCTTGCAGGATGCCTTACAAGCGGTAAAGTGCACTCTGTTGTCTATGTCCATCCTTCACCATATTGATCCTGAAAAGGAGTCTATTGTGGCCACCAATGCCTCCAACTTTGCCATAGCGGCTGCTTTATTACAAGTAGTCAAAGATGGAATAGAGCATCTGGTGGGATATTTTTCTTAGAAGATGCCTCTGCCTGAGTTAAACTATGCCGTAGATGACAAAGAGTTATTTGCAGTGGTTGAGGCGCTGATTTATTGGAATCATCACTTACACGGCTCATCACAACCCTTCTGCATATGTAAAATCACCATGCCTTGTTGTACTACCGCACACCTCATGTCCTGACCCCGTGGAAACCCCAATGGCATGAGAACCTCGCTCAATTTGCATTTACTATGAGTTTATGAAGGGCAAGGAGAATGGTTTGGCGGATACTTTGATCTGAAACCCTGCATTGGGTCCAGATCCCAAGGAGTTTGAGGTGCATAATACCCTTTTTAATGATTCCAACGGGTAAGAATTGTGTCTCAACTTTACTCTCCCATGGCCTCCATGCCAGCGCTTGTTCTTTTGTAAAATGTTAGGAATATGGTCTGTTAAGAAAGGTAGTTCTTTCACAGCCTTTGTCAGCTGAATATACCATGGTCCTCGTCAAGAGCAAACTAAATCAGGAGGACATTACCAGGGGTTACCACATTAAGGATGAGATGGTGTGGTTTCAGGGGTGCCTATGGGTTCCAGCTGGACCACTTCATCTTAAATTATCCAAGACCATCATGATGGGATTACCATTGGACATATTGGGAAGGCGAAGACTCTAGAACTTATTTGTTGAACTTATAATTGGAAGGGGTTAGCCATGCAGGTTGCCAGGTATTGTAAAGAGTGTTTGTCTGCAAGCAAATAAAACCAAATCACCAGCCCATCATGGGTTTTCTGGTTCTATTTCTGTAATGGATCATGAGGCACCTAATCTGTACATTGGTTTGGATCAGGTGGAGTTTAATCCAAATGTGGCCTTGATTCAACGGGCATCAAACTCAGTAAGTTTGGAATTGGGTGAAATCGCAATCCTGAACCTGAATAAAATCTGTGGAATGACAAAAAGCTTATGCGGGGCATGGATGGTGATCCAGTGGGATGGTGAATCTTCGCTAACAATTGGTGGTCAGGGCTCAGAAGAGTATAACTAAAAAATAAAGCTTATTTGATATTTGCAGTGCACTATTTAAGGGAAGAAGTTGCAGCCCTGTAAGGCAGTTGCATCTTCTATGAGGAATTTGGAAATAAAGGATATTGCTAGCTTGGATTACATTAATTTTATTTAGAAAAATAGCTAGATTGGACCAGAGACATGAGCTCCACCAGTGAGTTTGGTGTGGCGTTGGCGTCATTCTCAGCCCTTTCCTAATCCCAGACCCTGCTACTGATGTTCAGTGTCGTGGGAACAGTGGTACAAGAATATGTGGCAATTAAAAGACATGGCGGTTGGGTTTTTGGGGATAGACCTTTGCAGGTCTGTACCTAGTATGGTCAGTAACATGGCTCTTACTGCCCAATTTGTTTGTTGCATATTGGCGCGAACCTGCCCATTAGATTAGACGCAACTCTAATACTTTCTTGTCAGACTTTGGGGCCCCCAAGAAGAGGAGGTAGTCCCAGGTGGGGAGGAGTGGTACTGCCATGTGTTGACAGTGGTGATGGTGAGCTTCTCGCTCACGTTCATAATAATAGAGTGATTTGAGTGTGTGGATCAAGACCCGTTAGGATGGAGGAATGTCAAAGGGGACCTGTATCCCCAAAAGGTCAGGTGGCTTTGCCCATGGAAGCTTTAGAGAAGATCCACCAAATGGGTTCACGGATTCATTTTCAGATGCGGTTGGCTCAAGCAATGGGTGGGGAGACCCCTTTCTTGTTGTAGATTGTGCAAAGCATGGAGGCACTACCCCCAGAACTTTCTGGGTAGGTGCAAGAGTTGGTTGAAGAGAAAGGACGCTTTTCCAGATCCATGGATGAGTGTGTGGACTGGATTGACTGAGCGGCCTGTCCTTATGAGGCGCAGGATGAAGAGTGGTCAGCTTTGTTGACAGTAGGTCAGGGCTGAGGATTGGTGGAAGAACATGGGCGGATTTTCTGACCATTGGCAAAGGCAGCGAGAGTCTCAGATTTTCAATCATTGCAAATGTTCAGAAAAGGGCTTCAAGCGAACATTTTGGCTGCCATGGCAGCTGCTAAAGTTCAGGGCTCATTGGTGGAGGAGATTGCTTTGGCAATGGAATTGGAAAAGCAATTGGCGTTAATGTATAACTAGCAAGAGGATTTGATGTCCCCAGGAAGGGTACAGTCACCTGTCGTTGCCAGCAGAGGATAAGGGGGCTGGCATAGTTCTACACAGAATTTTGGGAATATCCATGGGGGATCTTGTTAGGGTAGTGGTGAGGAGTCAGGGAGAACAGGCCAGGGACATTGGCAGAGCTATAGTCCCTGACCTACCTTACCTGCAAATTTGCAATTCAATAATGCTCCTAACATTAAACCTTCTTCTTCACTTTATCCTAGGTTATTTATTCTGATTAAGTCATACTCATATGGTCAGACCGAGAAGGTTCTGGCTCTGGTGGATACAGGGGCTGAGGAAAATTATGTTGAGTTTGCCTTAGCAGAACGTTTGCAGTTGGAGATGAGAAGGGGTCCTGAGGTGGTATTCACTAATGTGTTGAGAAGAGCCCCATTGTGGGTTCTGGAGCCCTTGATTGTCATTCAACAGAACCCCTTTTAGTTGAAGGAGGGTTTCTGTGTGATCCAGAACCTGGCCCACCCCGTGGAGCTGGGGATGCAATGGTGGCATCGTTTTCAGCCACAGATTGATGCGTTGCATAAAACAATTACCTTATTACCCCAGATTGGACCTTAGATGACGTGGAAGATGGAGGTCAGGGGTGACATCCTGAGTGGATGCAGGAGCTTAGGGGGAATGTAGGAGGTAGAGCTACCACCTAAATATAGTGACTTTGTTGACATATTTGGTCCTATCAGAAGTTCGCCCTTTTCCCTTATGGGTTCTTCGCATTCTCATTTTGGTTCAAGAAGGGATTGGAGCTTCCCCAAGGATGCCCAGTATATGCCCTTAATGAACGGGCCATAGAAGCGTTGGAGAGCCATGTGGAGTTGATGTTAAACAAGGGTTTAATTGAGCCTTCCGTGTCTCCAGTGGTGTCTCCTGTGTTGTTAGTACCAAAGGCGAGTGGCAATTTATGTCTATGTGTGGATTTCTGATGTTTAAACACAATCACGGAGCTGGATCTATATCCAATGCCCCTTTTGGAGGACATTCTTCTGATGGTTACTGAATGCACAATGTTTACAAAGCTCGACTTAACAGATGCATTTAATCAGATTCCAGTGAGACCGGAGCATCAGCAATACACAGTGTTCAAGTGCCACCTGGGGGTGTACCAATACCGTGTGATGCCATTCAGACTGAGGAATGCTCTGACGGTATTCCAATGGATGATTGACCATGTCCTTGGGGGATGATTGGATGATGCTGTGCCACTTATATGGACAATATTCTAGTGTTCTCGCAGTCCCAGGAGGAGCATGTACATGATGTCTGGGAAGTTCTGGGGGCGATTGGCCATATGGATTTAAGGTTGAAGCCCTCCAAGTGCGAGGTCAACTGGAGTTTGGTAATATTCCTTGGCAACATGGTATTCCAGGATGGATTGGGGGTGTGTCCAGATAAGCTTTGGGCGGTGCATGCATGGAAGGCCCCCACAGATCAGATGGGGGTGCGAAGTTTTTTTTGGAACGCTGAACTTCCTTTGTAAGTTTGTGAAAAATCTTTCCCAGACAGCATTACCGCTCAAGCGTTTGACCCAAGATGTTCCATTTATATGTGGGAAATGAGGAAGCGCGGGCATTTGAATTACTAAAGGGTAAGTTACTTACCACACCTGTTCTGGCCCATCCAGATCCTGGGAAACCCATTGTGGTCTAGACGGATGCTTCAAATTATGCCATGGGGCGGTATTGCTTCAGAAAGGGGAAGATGGGTTGGAACATACCATATTTTACTTCAGCCGCAAGTTGCTCCTCATGGAAATGAACTACCCAGTATATGATAAGGAACTGTTGGCGGTGATGGCAGCTGTGCGTGAATGGCAACATCACTTGCTCTATGCCCAGCATCCTTTTGTTATTTGAACGGACCACAAAGCCTTGGAGTATTATTGTGAACCCAGAAAGATGAACCAGCGACAGGCTAGATGGCATGTGGAGCTGGTCTGTTATGATTTCTGGGTGGAATACAGGCCTGGGGCTTTGAATGTCCTGGCGGATTGGTTGAGTCAAGATGGAGATTTTGTGTATAAGAAGGAGGAATTGGATGAGTTTAACACAGCGATGATGTTCCAACCAGACCAATTTGCAATGGTTGAAGATAGGGGGAGTGTGTTGGGGGAGGAAGTTCGCCAGAAGCAGAGGAGCGCGGAATTCTCCTGAAGGCTGAAATCTGAGATGACGGAGGGTCAGTTGCACCAGTACCATGCGGATTTCATGAAGAGGGTTGGGGTGTTGTACCACAAGTTGTGGGTATGGGTATCTAACCCATCACTATGATGGGAGGTAATCTGGGCTTCTCATGACCATCCGCTGGTGGGTCACCCAGGAGTAGGGAAGATGATGGAATTGGTTAGCGGGAATATTCATGGCCAGGCCTTCATAAGGATGTCTGGATGTACATATGGGAGTGTTTGGTATGTGAAAAGTCAAAACCATCGAAAAAACCATCATTGGGTAAGTTGAATCTGCTGCTGATACTGCAGGCCCCTTGGAGTTTGATTAGTGTCAATTTCATAGTGGGACTTCCAAAGGTGCGGGGGAAGGATGCAATTATGGTGGTCGTAGATAGACTTACCAAATATGCTGAGTTCTTCCCATGTACGGGGAGTTTTTCAGCAAAGGATGTGGCAAGGGTTTTCATCGATGAGGTGTTTTCCTGAAATGGATTACCTGAGGAGATCATTTTGGATCGTGGCCCACAATTTGTTACAAAATTCTGGTCAAGTCTACTGGGAAGTTTAGAAATCAGGCCAGGTCAGTCCTCAGTGTACCATCCGCAATCCAATGGTCAAACAGAAAGGGTGAGCCAGATACATGAACAGTATCTGCGGTGTTATGTGTCTAATTGACAGGATGACTGGATATCATAGGTCCATATGGCCCAGTTTGCTTACAACAACCACTCTCAATCATCAACAGGAAAATTGCCATTTTTTGCAAATCATGGACTCAACCCTAGATCAAACGGGGGATCTGTGGGTGGCATATGTCAGGGGGCGGATAAGATGTTATGTACCATGTCAGAAATCAGAAAGACGCTATGGGGGAACTTGGAGCAGGCGATAGCTCAGCAGAAGTAGCAGGCAGATTGATGGAGGGCACCAGATCTGGCGTTTGAACCTGGAAACTGGGTTTTGGTGGTGGTCAAGAACTATGCCATCCCAGTCAAGAGTCATAAGCTGGGTCCTAAGTTTTTGGGCCCATACCAAATTGTCTGAGCCATTAATCGGGTCGCCTGTGAGTTGAGTTTGCCAGTGGGTTCCAGGGCTCATCCGGTGATTCATGCTTCCCAGTTACAGGATTTTGGGGGTGAGGGGCCAGAGCGTCCTGGTCCGCTGAATCCTAGAGATGGGGAGATGCCAGAATATGAGGTGGAACAGATACTGGACGCTAAGTGGGTGAGAGGCTGGCAGCTACTGCTGGAGAAGTGGAAGGGCTATCTAGTATAAAAGGCAACATGGCAAATGATGGAGGACTGTGAGCAGTGTCCAGAGAAGGTCTGGGAGTTCTGGTCTTCACAGGGAGGTGATGTAATGGATCAGGAGGCACCTGATCCGTACATTGGTTCAGATCAGGTGGAGTTCAATCTGAATGTGGCCCTGATTCAATGGGCATCAAACTTGGTAAGTTTGATTTGGTGAAATCGCCATCCCAAACCCAAATCACATCTGCAGAATGACGACGAGCTTATGCAGGGCGTGGACGATGATCCAGTGGGATGGCGAATATTTGCTAATGATGTGGTGGTTGGGGCTTAGAGGCGTTAAGTAAAAAAGAAAGCTTATTTGATATTTGCAGTGCACTACTTAAGGGAAGATGTTGCAGCCCTGTAGGACAGTTGTGTCTTCTATGAGGAATTTGGAAAGAAAGGATATTGCTAGCTCGGATTACATTAATTTTAATTAGAAAAAAGCTAGATTGGACCAGAGACATGAGCTCCACCAGTGAGTTTGGTGTGGCGTTGGCGTCATTCTCAGCCCTTTCCTGGTCCCAGACCCTGCTACTGATGTGCAGTGTCATGAGAGCAGTGGTATGAGAATACGTGGCAATGACAAGACATGGCAGTTGGGTTTGGGATGGGCCTCTGCAGACCTGTACCTAGTATGGTCAGTAACTTGGCTCTTACTGCCCAATTCATTCATTGTGTATTGGTGCAAACCCGCCTGTTACAAATTCAAAATACTGAAGGGCCTTAGACTTCATTATCAGTGGATCTCATTGTGGATATCTGCGTCTGATGGCTAAGATGCCTTCATGGTAGTGGTGGACCTTTTACAAAGTTCGCCAACTTTATTCCCTGTAGAACTATAGTAATTGTTGAAGAGATGGTTAGGCTTTTTGTATCTCATGTGTTCGTCCTTCATGGGGTGTCCCAGGAGATAAGTAATGTTTGGGGACCATGTTTACCTCTGCTTTTTGGAAAGAGTTGTGTAAGGCTCTTCAATTTGCTCTTACTGTTCAACTGCCTATCATTCATAATCAGATGGACAGACAGAACAAGTGACCCAGTGCTTGAAACAGGTTCTGAGGTGTTACACTGCCGCAGACAATTCATATTGGGTTTTCCCCTTCCCATGGCCCAGCTTAGTTATAACAACACTCAACCTGCGTCTATTGGTTATTCCCCATTTTTGCCAGCCATGGGTTTAACCCTGCCTTCAACATAGAGCCCAGCTGTGGATCCAAAGTTGAAGCGATGGTTGACTTTGCTAAGACTATCAAGAAAGTATATCAGGTGGTTTCCACAATTTTGGAGGCGGCAATGCAAGTTTATAAGGAGAACATTGATGGAAAGAGATGGGTGGGTCCTGCGTACAAGAAAGGGGATCTCATGATGCTTGATGCTTGAAACATCCATATCAAGAAGTCATGCAAAAAGCTGGGATCAAAGAGGATTGACCCTTACTACACTTTCAGAAAGGTGGGCCATGCCTATACTAGTTGGATCTCCTTCCCTCATTACAGATCTTTGACATCTTTCATGAAAGCAAGCTGACTTTGTTTGAAGGCTCTAACCTTAGACTCAAGAGGATTATCTCATGGATGAGGTGCCAGAGTGGGAAGTGGAGGAGATTGTAGCGTCCTGCCTAGTAAGAAGATGACTGGAGTACCTTGTATCCTGAAAGGGATTTGGCACAGCAGAGAACAGTTGGGTGCCAGCGTATGACTGCGCCCATGCCCAATATCTAATTAAAGTTTTCTGAAAGTGTTTCCTGAGGCTTTAGGGCCTAAGTCAAAGCAGATCATCACCGCCATGAATCTGGCCCTTCCCACAAAAAAATTTTTCCTAGCAAAAGCCCCTAAAGGAGGAGTGGGAGCCCAAAAAGAGGAGAGAGGGTAATGTCATGTCTACATGACATAATTGAGGGGACAGACTTTAAGGACAAGGATGGACGTCAAGAGGCCAAAAAGGTCAAGTTGCAAGGACTTCCTGACTTGAAACATAACCTGGACCAACGCTGGGTTCAGGCGAAATATGCCCAGGTTGGTCCTGGGGATGTGCATAATTATTGGCCCAGAATTACATCCCTGGCGTTAAAACATACAGCTACGCTCTTAATTTGGATGTTTTGTTACAGTTACTTGAAGAACAGGGATTTAAAACCCAATCCATTTATAATATTGCTAAGTTGGAGTAAGTCAATTTACAATCAATAACCTAAGTTTAGACAATCTTGAGCTACAGGACCCTGACCAATGGTAGCATGCGCCTATTGGTTTTCTTAGGCTAGAAACACTTCCACAAATTGACAACTCTCCCCACAGTTTTATATTATGCTTCTGCAAGAATAACTTTCCTCTTTGTGGTCATCTAGTTTAATAAAAAACCCACTCAATTAATTTTGTCAGTGTGCATTTTTTAGTCCTGTTTGCCAACCTCCAAGAGGTCCAAATTAACCAAAGGCATGCTGTCCTTGCTTGGGCTCTTCTGTGAATCACCTTGTGGATGGTGCTTTATTTACCCTTAATCAGCGGTGTGTTTTTAGATGGCATGGGCCCACTCCCACCACCACTACTGGAACTGGAGCGTTACAGACACGCGCCTAACACCCAAGCACTAGCTGTTTTGCTTCCCAGACCTAAATAAGATATCTCAATTTTTAGTCCAATTTTTGGAGTGCTGGTAAGTGACCATGGAAATCACCAATGTGAACTCTGGTAGAGAGAGCATATCCAAAGAAAATTGACCAAAGAAATGAGATTTTTTTCTCAGAGAAGCCGTGAGAGCCTAACATTAAGATTACTTGAGCGAGTCATTGAGCTACTGGAATTACCAGATACTACAGTGTGCTCTATTAATTAAAATTAGAATCATATTATTGTAAATAATGTTTTTTAAAAGGTTTGATCAAGGCTACTGTACTTAAAAAGTGCCTTGTGTTTGAGTATAAATAACTTGTGTGGTTGGAATATGATGCCTCTGCATCAATTTTGACAGGGAAGTCAGAAAAATTGGTGCAGATTTGGGTAAGATGAGTAAAGCACAATGGCCCCCACTACCTGTCCCTAACAGGTGACACAATCAGAGACCACTGCAAATGTAAAAAATTTGATACCTAGGGTAAGCCCAGACAAAAATAATTTACTTAAATAGCCAAAAATATGGGAAAAAGGATATAACTTTTTAAAAAAGTTATTCAAAATGGGTCAACCTTGGGGAAAATATACCAAACTGAGACTTTTTCCAGCCAGTACAGGTTTTGAACTCAAAACTTGCACTAGGGGTGGAAGCAGTTTTATCTGCCAGGCTGATCACCCCTAGGATATAACTTTTACCTTATGGAAAAAAGCTAAAGAGCATTTATATTTATTAGAAGAGTATCCTTCAAAATCTTCTGTAACATTTCATTTAGTGTAATGCTGTGATATCATCATTATGTTTATCATTTAACTTTTAAAAGAGGACAAATTGGATATTTGGAATAATTAAGTGATTGGTTAGATTACTGTATATCAAAACTGTGAGCAATAGCAACCATATGGCTGATAAATTCCAAAGTTAATTTGAATTAATTTAAAATCAGTCAGCATCTAGTTAAAAGTAATTTAATAATCATCTTATAAGTAAAAGTTATTATGTATATGTAGGTGCTTATTTCATAATTACTCTAAACCAATAAACTAAAATTAAACATACTTATTATAAAGTTCCTATAAAATTAGGAGAAAGAAATTAGATTGAGTTATATATTTCTCAATCATAAAATTCAAAAAACGTTATATATGAGATGTAAAAATGGTATATAAGACTTTAATTAGAATCAATGTATCATTAAAGCTAAGCAGCTTGATATTTGGTTGATTCAATAGGTACAATGAATTTGTGTAAGAGGTTGATGGTAGTTTTCCTAACTTTATTAGTCTAATTATATGCTAAAATTAACAATGGCCATCTGCAATACTTAATTTACATATTTGTTTAGTTGATTTGATATGTCAATCTCATATCAAGATTTAACAATGGGTTACTACAACGTTAAATGTACACTATTTATTTAGTTGATTTAATTGGTTAATTATTACATATTAAACTTAATAATGCCATCTACAGTACTATAGGCGTGTCAAATTATTATATCATGTCATACCTCAGGTTTTGAACTTATCCCCTGTTATAAGACATATTAATGTTAAAAAGTTGAGTAAAAAATGTCAGAAATGGGAATTAAACCTGCCACCAGATTTTGAACTTTGTCAAAAACAAATTTGAACAATCCAAACCTACCAAAAACTCTTGAAAATATCTTGGGAATTTTGTCTGATATTGTTACTATGGGGACTAACTGAATTAATAATTGTTGGATTTCTGGGAGGGGAAGGTGCTTCATGGTGCTTGTTACCTTAAATCCAACAATTTAAATAGGGTTTTTCCTCACCACTTATAAGAAAATAACAAAATACTAATAAATACTAAAAAGGTTGATTTTTGTATATTTATTATTGGCAGCATAGGGGTAAAAGAGAATCCACTTAACCTTTTAATGATTTGACATATATATGCATCCAAAAAATGGGGGTGATTTAAATTTAAAAATGCATATATGCGACCAAAAAAAACTTTTTCTCTCTCATTACAATTACTTTTACAACCTATTCAATTCAAGGCTGAATCTAGTTTGATAATCTCACAGAGGAGATTAGTCTGCGCCCATGTCATGGAGCAATTGGGCAAGTAAGGTAAGAGGAGCAGGTGGTAGGCCCACGGCCTCAAACGTTTGAAAACGCCCCAGAGAAACCAGCGGAATAGAAAAAATATAAAAAAACTGGTGGTCACTATTTCCCCAGAAATCCTCACTTGGCAAGTGTGATGCAACCAGTACATCAACACGCCGCACTCCCAACCACTCTTGTCGGTGGAATATGGAGTCTGTGTGTTTCTGGACATCCAACAAACAGCTCTATGGGAAAAATTTTGTGGGGATGTGCACACTTTTTTTCCTGACTGCAGTGTACGTTGCACCTCACTTCATGTCATGTGGTTGGCTGGACCTCAGTTTCAAAAACAAGGAGGCAGCAGATGAAGCTGCTGCGGTGTGTGTAGTGATTGACCTCCCCAAAGGGCAATGGGTCATCAAAACCAAATGCACCAGATGGACAAAATCCAACC
This sequence comes from Massospora cicadina, assembly GCA_022478985.1. Classification (NCBI taxonomy): domain Eukaryota; kingdom Fungi; phylum Entomophthoromycota; class Entomophthoromycetes; order Entomophthorales; family Entomophthoraceae; genus Massospora; species Massospora cicadina. Next base: position 39,238 of record JAKSZP010017413.1, read on the forward strand.
AAATTTTCCTCACATTTGACTTTTTGCCTACTATGGTAAAACGTGCCATTTTGGAGCAGCACTGAAAATGGTCTCACTCTTTATGGCGAAATACAATCTTTCAAGATGCAACACTTTACGCTGATGCCACACCTGTGCACTGGCAAAACCATTGCAGTTCTGACCCCAACTGAGGATATTGTGAAGGACCTAACCCAGATCCCGCACTCCATATATCAATATTGAAGGGCATACCACCCACCCTTTCCGGGTAACCGTGGAAAGCGCCCCCCATCTGCACCCACTGTGATGCATTTGGCCATAAGACGCATGCATGCCCCACCAAGGAGGGCATCACATTCCAAGAGCACCCCTTGGCGGCCATGGCCAGTGGAGAGGCGCACTATGAACCAACTGCAAGCACCAAAGAGGCTTTCCGTGGGGAGCACAAGGCTGCTACCTACTGGTAAAACCTAATTCCCCACAAGAGCGGAAGAAGGCCAAGCAGGCCTGCAGGGCCGCGGCCAAGGAAGCAGCAAAAGTCACCACCGCTATCCCACACTCCTAATGCCAGGAGGACATTAAAACCTTCGCAGTGGAAGAAACTCACGAATCCATCAACCAATCAGATTGGGAAGCCCATACTGATTAGGCCACCCAATCTGAGGATCCAATGGGTGACTCAATTTCACCTGATCTTTGCAACCAAGCTCCAGTTGAAACTGACTTGGGGTTCACCCTACCTGAAAACTTTTTTTGACCTGATTGTTGGTGCACCAAACTCATCCGCACTGCAAAAAATTCGTTCAATGCTGGGGAAACAAAAAGTGAAAGCAAAAGCCAACGTGAACCTTTCTGCTAAAATCAACAAAACTACCAATAGTGTTGCTGCAAACACCCACGCCGCCCTGAAGGCCTGTGGGGATCTAGAGGAGGCTAGTGGGCCCAGGTGCCCACACCCTTGCACCTAAGGTGCGATGGGGGAAACCTTCACTTTATGGATATTGAATATCACTGGACTCAAGGCCTCACTGTCACAGGCTTGGAATCTGAGTTTTTTACAAAAAAATTTACCCATGGATATCCTGGCCATCCAGGAGTCCCACTGTCCATGAGGTTCCGAGGATGCTTGGAAAACCATGCTCCTCCCATCCCTATCCTATTGGTCAGAGCACTGTGGGGTGCTAGTTCAGAAAAACAATTTTTTCAAATTTTTATCATCGGAATCCTTCCTCAATGGCTGAGTCCTCATTATCACTTTCTCATGGGCTGACGTGGCACATGCTATCATCAACATCTATGCCCCAACTTGTGCACAAGAATGTCAGGAATTTTTCTCGTTGGTCAAATCCCTCCTATTACCCCCAGACCCTTTTGTAGTCAGCAATATGAACTGTTGGCTAAACACACCAATGGACCGTTGGCCTTCCTTCCTCCCATGCCCCCCAGGGTCACATAGAACTTTGCATTCTAAAGGCCACCCTTGGGTTAATGGATGCGCTGCTGCAGTGAGCCCCGCTGCTTGAAAACATGATGTGACCCCACATCCACAACAGCCAATTAAGGTCCATGACCCGCATAGACCTTATCCTTACACCAGCAAAATTCCACCCTCACATTTCCCACTTCCAAACAACAAAAATGGAATTCTCCAACCACCAGCTGGTCTCAATAACCTACCACCTACCTGTCACAGTGGCTAAGGCCCCACATTGGTGCAAACTCTGCCTTCCCAAACTTGCGTCGCCAGGATTTTCCACTTGGGTGGAATCAGAAACTTTGGCAAAAGAGTTTGTTACACCGTTTTGCGCGGACCCAATTTCCACATGGTCAGCCTTCAAAGAGGATACCATCCGCCACTCTCGCCACCTCTCCTCCTGACGCTCATGAGCCACATCAGCCATCATCTCGCGCACTCTGGAAGAGTTGGCACACCTGGAGTCCAACATCCCAGCCACAGGATACAGCCCTGCATGGGGCTGTATGTGGGCAGATGCAGCCGCCCACCTCAACGCGCTTGAAAGGCAACACAAACATTGGGTTTGTGTTCAGTACAGGGCCAAATGCATTACAGAGGGTGACAAGTGCACCGCATATTTTTTTAAAAAAATTTTTGCACCATGCCAGAGCGTGGCCTGCACACAGGTGTGAAGATCGGATGATTCCATCGCGGATATGCCAGCCAAAGTGGCAATTGAAATACAAAAGTATTACTATGAGTTATACCGATCTGATCCAAAACAGCTGGCCAAAGTGGCGTAATTCTTGACTGAACCCACATCTGCACCATTTCCTGATACCCAGAAATAATGAATTTGATTACTCCGAACAAACTATGGACAGCCATCCGTGGTGCACCAAACTGGAAATGCCCAGGCTCAGATGGGATTCCATATGAATTCTATAAAAAGTACTTCCAATATATATCCCCACTACTGCTTGCCTCACTTAACCAGAGCCTTCTGGAAACGCGCCTCCTACCAGGAGGACAAGAGGCCTTCACCATCACACTCTTCAAGAAAGGGGAAAAGCTAGACTTAGCCAACTGGCGCCCCATTTCTTTAACTAACCTAGATACAAAAATTTTAACAAAAATCATGGCTAACCGTTTAGGGATTGTAGCATCTGCCACCATCTCCCCAGAACAATTCAGTTTCATACCCAGAAGGTCGATTTGAGACAACGTGCACTCTGTGGCTAATGCATGCCAGTCCACAGCCTCTGGGGCACTTGTATTCTTGGACCAACAGAAGGCCTATGATAGAGTAAACTGGGAATACCTCAAGGCCTGCCTCCATCAATTCCGCTTACCCCCTCGCTTCATCAACTGGGTGATGCTGCTCACAGAATCTGCAACAATGGCAGTACGTGGCCCTGGCTACCTAAAGGAAGTAGTCCGCCATCAAAGGGGCTTGCGACAAGAGGACCCCCTTAGCCCACTCTTATACAACTTCAGCCTTGACCCACTACTTCAAAACGTGAATGCCCAACTCACTGGGGTCCATGTGCCAGGCCAAGCCCCAGTCAAGATGATGGCGTTTGCAGATGACTGTGTGGTTAGGGTGTCTAATAGTAAAGATGCACGTGCGCTTGAAGCCCTCATCCAGGAATATTCCTGGGTAAGCAACGTGGCACTGAACACCTCCAAAACCGAAATTATCCTCCTTGGTCAGTTTTAGAACTGCTGGGCCCCAGCGACCAGTGCCCAGCCTGGCCCATCTGCTTGCACACGTGCTCGCCCTCCCAGCTCACCCCACACCACCCCACTGGTGCTCCCCTTTGTACCACGCCCTACCATAGGGCTGGTCCGCCATCTGGGTTTGTGGGTGGAGGCAGGCGGGTATGCATCAACAGTAATGGAGAGTCATATTCTAGACAACGTGACAAAGCGCATCGCCTCCCTCAGAGCCCGCCCTACTTCCCTTACTGGCAGGGTTGTTTTAGCCAACTTTATGCTCCTCTCCAAAGTCTGGTTGGAGCCCACGCCATCCCCTTCTCCCCAAGCTTTTTCAAATCCTTGTATTCCCTGCTGCAAGGATGGCTTTGGTCAGGCCGCCCACCACCAGTACGGCTTGAGGTCATGTTTGGCCCTCATCATCATGGTGGCATGGGCCTGCTTGACTTTAAAGCCCATGCTGCCAAGATTCTGGGCACCTGGATTGCGGCCATCACCGCCCCTACGCTCCCCTCCCAACACTGGTCCCACGCGGCCTTCTCCAACTTCTCCTGCGCCTTGGGCCTTAACAATACATCGAACCCTCACTCCCTGATGAAATACCTGGCTTCACACCCGTCAGCCACAGGTCCTCACAGGACTAAAACCCACCACAAACGAATCCTCCTCTCCATGCGGAGCGGTGAGTGGAATCTTTGTATTAGCAGACACACAGCACAGAGAGGCCGCCCTTCTCCTCAGTTCACACAAGAGGTACAGGGGCTACCCATCCATGATGGCGTGATCCTCATTCGACCCCAAGTCCTATCCAGGGTGGACTACCTGGACATGATGGACATCCCTTATTCCACTGAGACCCAAAAGACTATCTGGAAATACGCACACCATCCTCTGTTGCAGCCTCAAGTCCGATCCCATGTGTGGCGCTGCCTGAGGCGGATGTATCATACAGCTGAGCGCTCTAATGCTTTAAACTCATCCTGCGTCGTGTGTGGCCAGTACGGAACGCTGTTCCACCGCCTGGAGAAGTGTCCTACCTCTAAAGTGATATGGCGCGAAGTTCAACGTCTGCTGGGCCAGGACCAAACACATCTCTTCAGTCTGTCAAGAGATATGTTTGCTTTATCAATGGCCTCCCCCTTCCACCCTCCCTCCATGCTCTGGTGGTTGCAATCGCCATGTGGACTATCCGCACAATTGTCTTGGATGCCATCGCAGGCTCCACCCCCACCCTCCCAGAAGCTGTCTACAGATTCCAGTCTCATTTGGTGGACCACTTTCAGGCGTGGATGTTTGGATACCTCCCACCGCGTCGCTGACAGCTGGTCTCCTCCTGGTTTCCAGTTTGGTTCATCAAATCAGACCCTTTCCTCCACACATGTTCAATTGTGGCTACGGCCCCTTCACACTTTCCCTCCCCCTCCCCATAAGTGGAGTTCCCGCTGGCAACAAGAGATAGCATCGCTTCTCTGGGGTGCCTTCCCTGTTACTAAGTTTTGTCTCTTTCAGGTCAAATTTAGAAGTGTCCGTCCCATGGTCAGCCTTCCTCGCAATAAATTGAAAATTGCGTCCAAAAATGAGATTTATATATTACTTAAATTTTATTGAATATTTATGTTACAACAAGGACCAAAATGAGCTAAAAAAGAGTGAACATTTGCTAAGAAATTTATGCTAAATTTAAGGCCAAGGCTTTTCTTTCCTGTAAGCATCACTTTTTTACAGGTGATTAAATTGATTCAACCAATCACAACTTGTCTTAATTGTGCCATCCAATTAGGGGATGACAAAGCGACTGACTTACTGAACTCACGCATCTATGCAGCAGCAAAGAAGGGGAACAGCATGGGCCAGAAGACCCAGCAGCTTAACTTTAACCGTAGTGCAAAAAATAGACCATATGTCCCAAACAGTGATTATCTCAAGATGGTCCAAAATTTTTACCAAACTGGCAACATCAGCCACACATTTCTAAAGTCCTCACGTGAATTTGATGTGCGCATTAATTCTGGTGTTGAGGAACCTCTATGATATGAAACAGTATGTCAGGCTATCCCTGGACGCTTCCCAGAAGCTGTAAGCTTGACTGAAAAACTCATAATGGGAACCTAAGATCTTGGCTTTGCTACTTCTGAGGCTGCGGATGAAGCCATAACTGCCCCATTTGTAGTAATCTACACTAAACTGAGAGTAGGCAAGGAGCCTGAACAAATTACAGCCAGTATCCCAATCACATGCACTCATTTTTGGGATGATAAAAACTTGTTTGTAGTAATAGAAGGACTCTCAACCACTGAAAAATGGAACTATCTGGAGGCAGCGCTAACAGGCGGCCTGTGCGCATATGGAGAGATAGTTTATTTTGAAATGGAAAAACCGCCTTTTGCACCACCTGGCTACAGACAAGGCTGTAGCAATGATACGCCTGGGCATGGATGATGATGGTGACATCAATATAATTCCACGCAAAGTGTACATCTTAGACCCAAAGGGGAATCAGTAACGCCCTTTCTCAGTCCACCCAGAAAAAAGCTCACCCATATGCATGAGCTGCAACAAAGTAGGGCACAAAAATAATGCCTGTCCAGCGACATGGGAGGGAAGAGAGTTTATTGAGTGTGAAGAAAGTCTGAAGGATATAGATAAGGAAGACGTATTAACAGCCCGCCTCTGGGGATCACAGGCTAACTATTAGGTGGTCCAACCAGTCTCCCCAGAGCAACATAAAGAACCAAAGATAGCAAAAAAGGTGGCGGAGAAGGCTAAACAGAAGAAGCAGAAGGAGGAGAAGGAAGTAGAAACTTGGGAGAAAGCGGGACAAGCACAACATTGAGCAACAACAAGAGCACCTCTCTAGTATGACCGCCCCTAAGACAGCCCGACTGCTGCAAGATAATGAGCAGTGGGCATTTTAATCAGAAATGGACAACGCACACTTCCTACCTGTACACAATGGAGCCCAACCCATTCAAGTACCAGTTAACAAACCCATTACACAATCCAACAGTTTCTCAACCCTCAAAGGGATAAAGACAACTGTGCTCACTGTATGTAGAACCCAAATTGGAACTCTGGGCCACAAGATTGCAATCAAGCAGACCACCAGCCCAAACCATTTACGAGGGTCCTATGACTAGGTCCATATGCAAGCAAGACAACTCAGCTGCACAGGGTCAATATAGCCCTATGCAGTCATAGCAGGCGTTCTGGGCTCGCTAATGATTAGGACTCTCAACATTTCAGGATTCTCATCCAATAAATCCCTGGATAAGAAACGAGGCCTCTGATAAACCCACCAGTGGACGTGCTTGCCTTTCAGGAGAGCAAATGCACCACTAAAAGGAGGAAGAGTGGTCCAAGCTCTTTCTCCCTTCACGAACATTCTGTACCAGCTTTTGTGGATTTGTATTCTAAGCATCAGATGCCATAACAATCATCAACTACTGCTCTCATTTGAAAGGAAGAGTTCTAATTCTGGCCTTCAAATGGTGGAATCAATCATATCAGGCCGCTTCAGTATATGCCCCTGTTGAAGTGGACAAAAAGAAAAAGTTTATGAGCATCCTAATTGACTTAAATCTTCAAGAAGAAACGATTTACCTAAGGTACTTTAATTGCTTGCTGGACGGAACTTGTGACAGATGGCCAATTGTCACAAACCCACCAATATGATAGAACCAATTACAGCAATTAATAACAACAAAAGGCCTTCTGGGTGGCAAAACACTCTCAGGATCATAAATTTAAATATGACGCGGCCAAATATTGTAGGTAATTAGCTAATCAGCTCCATTAAACTGGATTGGATACTCATACCCGTGTCATTGGAATCACAAGCTGAAGATTTCGCAACAATTGATCTACATCTATCAGATCATAGAATGGTAAAAATTTTTATTCAATTAAAGGAAGAACCACCCAAGAAAATAACGTTGGAAAATGATTTTTCCAAAGAACGTGAATCTGGTCCAAGTAGAAGATCAGACAAAAAGAGATGTAGATGAACTAACCAAATGCACTGACTCTTAAACCTTATTGCAGCAGTGGCAAAAGTTATAGAAGGAATTATATCCACCCCAGCCCATGCAGCCTCCCATCTCACAAGGAAGGAAATAAAAGAACTTTCCAAAGCTCAGATAACGTTAAACCATCTGGAAAGATACCCAACCCTTAGTGGCTACTCACCACAGTGGGCTAGAGACTGGGTGAAACAGACACTAATTGTCAAGAAAAATAAACAACTCCAAATGCACATGGAGGCCCTCCAAGCAGGTGCCAGATGGGCTGTTTGGGGGGATTGACCGTCCAAGTTTTTCAGTCAGACTTACAAAATGAGGTCAAAAAATGCCAGTCTCACTGAAGTCCACTTGCAAAGGCCAAACCACTAGCAATCCAGAGGAGGTATCATCCATCACCCACTCCTACTACTCATAACTATATAAGGCAGCCCCAACAGAGGAAGCTGCTAAGAACTAATATATCAATGCTGTCCCCAACCACGCCAAGCATTTAGCCAATATTGTTGACCCAATAACGGAGGATGAGCTAGCACAGGTTCTACAGAAGCTCCCTACCAACAAATCACCAGGACTAGAAGGCATCCCCAATTAATGATATAAAGCACACTATAAAGCAATAAAGAAGCCCATACTATCTCTCTTTAACTCAAGTCTGAAAGAGGGCAGAGTGAATCCAGGAGGTGCGGAAGCCTATATTATAGTGCTCCACAAAAAAGGGGACCATACTGACCTGAACAACTGGCGCCCAATATCTCTAATCAACGCTGATTTGAAGATAATGGGAAAGATAATGGCTAAGCGTCTCTCAGAAAAAGCCAAGGTGTGCATTGCCCCACAACAGCATAATTTCACCCCAGGTAAGAGCATTATGACAACATCCACCAAGTAACAAAAACACTGGGAGGAGCATCCAAGGGCACACTTTGCTTTCTATACCAAGCTAAGGCATACAACAGAGTAGACTTGGAATACTTAGCAGCAATACTTCACAAACAGGGCTTCCCAAAACCCTTTATTTCATGGATAGAGAATCATCAGTTGTCATTCACCTTTTCAGTTCTAGGGTCTACTTTCATTTCACCTCCTGTCACACCAAAAAGAGGCCTCCATCAAGGTGACCCACTTAGCCCTATCCTGAACAACCTCACAATTGACCCCCTCCTTTGGGTGATGGAGAAACAGTTAGCTGGTATTGAGTGAAAGGGGCAAAAACCACTTAAGGTTCTGGCCTTTGCAAATGACTGTGTGGTAGGGGTCTCCTCCAGGGAAGATTTTAAAAATGTAGATAAGATAATTAGCCTATATGAAAATGGCTTGCCAAGCCAAACTCAAAAGAACCAAATTACAAGCCTTGGTGCTATCAAATGCTAAGCGCATAGGCCCTGGAAACAAGAGGACAAAAGAATTCACAAACACAATCAAAGTAAAGAAGTGTAAAAAGTCCAGCTTTATCCCACAACCCTTTCGGATTCCTTGCCCAAGTTACCCATCAAACACCTAGGGATCCCCATCACAAGTGCGGGTCTAGCAACTTAAGAGGTGGAAGTGAAGTACTTCAGGATATCCAAAAGACAGTGGCAAGGTGGAAGTTTAAAAAGACATCTCTGGCTGGAAAATGTCGCCTTGCCAATACTATGCTCTTCTCAAAAATTTGGTACCCTGCACGTGCTATTGACTTTAGCAATTTTTTTAAAAAACTCACATCAATTCTACAACCTTAGTTCTGGGGCTCATGCTCCCCAGCTAGGATCACCACACTAAGGGGGCCAACTTCTGAAGGTGGGATGGGGTTAATAGACCCTGAACGCAATCTGCAAACATATTCATGAAATGGATCAGTGCTGCGACCTCACAAGAAGGGAGCCCGCCTCCATGGGTATCTGCAGCAAGGACCTAAATAGCCAGAAACCTAGCCCCAGGAACCCAGGATCCCCAACCACCCTATTCAAATACCTAGGTTCACACCCAGGGCAAGTAGGGTCATGGGACTTGACGCCAGAGGCAAGGTGATGCTCCGTTATTTTAAAATATTATAAATTGTACCAATAATTAAAAAAACCTCAAAAAATGCGCCATGGGCAAAAACAGAAAACTCTAAAACTTGATCGAGACCAAGCACCACCAGCCAATGCAAATTCCAAGGGCCAAGCATCCAGCCAATCCCAACACTGAATTTCTGGGGAATAATTTATCCTCCAGAGCTCTGTAATGCCATTTTAAGAATTTTGAGTGAGCCTCTACTCCACCCTAAAATTACAATCCTGCATTGGAGAGTTTCTAAACGCCTTTTTGAACAGGGGAGCGCTCAAATGCCACGCACAGGCAGTGCACAGTGTTCAACGAGGAAGATTCACTGCACCACAGGTATGTTTCATGTAAAACAGCAGTAAGAGTCTGGGAAGAAGCGGTGCATTTAGCACAGCTACAATCTATAAATCACAACCACATATCTGAGGATTGTCTCTTCCAGGCCAGGTCAAGGCATTGAGACCTTGATCACAACAAAATAATTTTTGTTTTTAGCATTATGGGCGATCCATAGTAATTTGGATTGCCACCACTGCAAGCCCACAAGGGTCTGACCCAGCTATGGCCATCAATAACTTTCACTTTAGTCTAAACAAAAACTTTAGCTACTGGTTATTTGAGGATGCCATTCCACTGAAACAGCATGCATGAGTAACATCTTGGGCCATTTTACACATGTTTGAAATTTCCATGGTGCAGCGAACATGTTTATGTAAAGCCCATTTTACCTGAGACAACTGAGGTCTCCTCTAACAGCAACCCACATCAAGGCGCAATGCCAAGGTTGTGTAAATAAAATAAAAAACTCCATTTGTAACCCGCTTTAAAAATATCCCCATTTACTTGTCTACCCCATTCTCAAGTGCATCATCTCCTTTTGCATACTACTGAATAAAAATTAAAAAAAAGAAAATAAAAATTAAACTTAAGGCCAAAAACGGATGATTTTTTTGAAAATCAGTTAAAGAGTTAATAAGTTGATAAGCAGTATTTAAAAAGTTGAGGCTTAAAGTTCAAATTGCTTAGTAAAGTCTAATTTAGGGAATATTGAGATTCAACCAAATAAATTAGTTAAGACTCGCCTCACTTCAATGCAAGGGCAGATGGATAAGTAACAAATGGAAATATGAACCCATGTGGAATGGTTTTTATGAATTTAGTCCAATAAGAAGGTGGGAAAATAGTTTCACCTTGTTGGACCCCTTCTGACCTTATAAAAGGGGCTGGTCTCCATGAGGTAGATTGTAAAAAATAAGATGTGGCCTAGGGAGAAGCTTAATGGACTCCCCAGATTAAGCTGACAATTTGGGGCAAACTGAACGCCTAAACTCAGGGTATTTGACTGAGTATTATTAATGAATTTATTACCCAATTTAAAGGGTTCCACCGAGAATCAACCAGGGTCTTTTGGAAAATTTCATCCTTAATTTTAATCCTTACTTCAAACTGATTCACTCTTACTACACAAATAGACTTTTAATTGTCTGACAATAACCCTCCTTTATTGAATTACTAAATTAGCATTTGAACCCAAGGTTCCAACTTAGTAATTACCTCCCTTGCTTTGCATAAAGCCCAGAACCCTGCTAACATAGGTTGTTGGGTTATTTATTTACTTTACCCTTGGTAAATTTTTTATTTAAAGATATTTAATTCTTTCTAGAATTTAGATAATTATATTAAAAATTTAGTGGATTTAAAGAGGAGATAATGGTAGACATATTTAATCACCCTGTTGAGTGCAGCAGCTTGGAAATCATTACACCCACCCCCTCTTCACCTCCACCAATACAGAAACCCATCACTCCTAACCCACCTCCCCTGAATCAATCCCCAAAGTAGGGTGTCACCTGGTAGTCTGGAGTCACTGTTGGGGGTGTTTAAACACCCACACCCACAGTCCAGTTTTCTCTTGGTTCACCCTCAGCCTAGCACCCTATGCCTTGTTGATAATCATAGCATATCAGACCTTAATTGGGAACTGCAGATGGTTAAACTTGTCTTGTCTCATGATATAATCACTGGTATTAACTACATAAAAAAGAGGAAGTTTGCAAGTCTAAGGGCATCAAGTTGGCAGTACTTTTTGACCTCATCTATAAATATGAACAATGCTGAGTAAGGGCCAAGAATATCCAAGTTAGTATCAAGGGGTTTCAGGATGAGGGTACTAGAATTTCATTAGTGGTCTTTGAAACAGGTAATATTGTTAACAACTTTGGGTTGATTTGTTTAATATAAAAAAATGGGGCCTTGGACATTATACAAAGCATAATATCCCCATATGAATATTATCTATCTCCAATCACAAGCCTGAGTTTAAAAACATATTAAATCTTATAACTGCTAAAAATGGTGATAGTATTTTATTGGTTAAAATTGGCTTAGCGTTGCAAAAAATAACCTTGTCCCATTCTTGTAATCTCCCTTATAGTTTTTTTGCTAGACTAAATTCTCTGTTGGTAATCTCATATGTTATTGAAATTCTATTTATAATTTTATCTGATGAACCCTTTTTGGCCTAGTTGTGTACCTCCTCAAGATGGTATCCAAATTATAAGTTCTTTTAATTTATGTGGAAAATTTATGCTGATATTGATTCTCCATTAATAGTGTCTGAACCATTATCAATTGAATCTCCAAAAGGTATAGAACATATCTTTCAATTTTTCAGGAATCCACCTAGGAGTTTAGAAAGGTTTCATTTTTCTAGGTCGCCTAATTATTGTTACAGCCTTTTTAGATATATCACTTAAGTTAAAAGTTGTAAAAACCATCCACAGCATCTTAGTTTTGATTTACATAAAAGTTGATTTCCTGGCAATATGGACTTTGATTATATAATGACTCTTTGGTAATAGGAGACTATAGTTAATCTCTTTTATTAGAAGAACAACCTATTTTTTACACTTGCAGGGACAGATTCTGTGTAGGTCTCTTTTGGTAGTAATTGGGTAAAATGGCTGTTCACTATGGTCTCTATTCTTTTACCACTGTGGCTTTGTTTTTTTACTTTGTTTCCGCCTTGATGTTTTCTTTGCCACATTCAACTAAAGGGTTATTATTCTTCCCGCTCATACTTGGTGATTTTGGACCTTTAATGAACCTGTTTTAATTATTCCAAAACCAACCTCAAAAATCCTTTCTAAAATTAAGCAGGCGTTAGCTTCTTTTTATTCTGAAGCTTCTATCAGTTTAAACAAAAACAGCCCTTGTTCACCCCCTCAAAGCACTAAGTTGCTGCATCAACTCTCACTTAGAGCAGCTAACTGGGTATATATAGTTCTCAGAACAAAAGTGAATATTTGGAAGTAGATACAAGGCTTGTAACATCTTCTTGAAGCTTAGCAACCAGCTACATTGCCCTTCTAAATATTCTATAAGTGATTTTCCTATGTCAAGAAGGATGCCTTCAGGTATCTTTATTATATAAATTTTTGTGGTTGGGCCCAGATTTACTTTTGTATAACGTCATTAAAATATCATCTTCTTTTTAAACTTTAATAAAACAAGCAATAGTTGTCCAGTTATGGTGTTGGGATTTTTGCCTATATTCCCAGCCTGCTAGATTACCAGGAATTTTTAGGGGATAATTCCCTAAGTTGAGGTGAATTGAAAATTGGTTGACCCTGATTTTGGAGTAACTATGTTCAGGGGATTTTGGGAATAATTCCTGGTCATATCTGCCAGTGGTCAATCCGGACAAATTCTTAAGTTCTTGTCAGGTGGAGTTTCCAATGAAATAGGGGCATCTAATAGGGATTAACTATCAGGTGTACCAATTATGTCCAGTTGGGCTTCATCACTTAATGATTGGGAATGTAAGTAGTAAGTTGTGAGGTGAGTGATGCCGCCTGCAACTAGCAAATTGATCAGTTAGTTTATGACCTGCCTTAATGGACAATAAGTCCTATTACCCAAGAAGGTCGCTAGCCAATATATGGTTGGTTCACTTGGATCAAAAGGAAAACTTTAGGGACACATTTTTTTAACTCTTTCCGCTTAGGTCTTGAGGATGTCCAATGATGAAATCTAGCCATGCTGGGGAAGACCATTGCTGCTGAAAAAGGATGGGTGATTCAATAGCCACAGCTGCCATTTCATCGAAGAGGTGTCAACCAAGGGTTAGGTGGCCAAATCCCTACTATAAATTCCCTAGAATTCACTTATAATAAAAACAAGTTCTATAGTAACAACAAGTTATATAGTACTACAGTGATACAGTTCTATAGTTTTCATCCAGTATATAGTTTAAGTATTAAACTTTATCAACTTTCAATTGTTTTATTCTTCTCAGGGATATTATTACTGTGTGCAATAATTGGGATACTCTTTAAGGAAAATAGTAAGGATCTGAGTGGGGATCCAGAGAAGAAGCAGAAACAATAAAAGATTGCTTCTGAAAGCATGTCAAACTGGAGAACCTGTCACCAGGGAATCTCAGATAAGATTGGGTTGGATAGTACAAGGGAATTAATCCCTATATTAAGACATCTCAAGTATTTCAAGCGGAAATACTGGCTGAGCGTTGGTCTGAGATCTAAGAATTACATTCAACTATGGATAATAGTCATCATGCTATTATCAACTGATAAAATCAAATTCTATACAATGCGGATGAATTGCACAAGAACTGAACCTGTGCGAGTAATAAGTTTATAGGGGTTATTTGCTGATAGTAACTAGACCCATAAATTTTTACATATGGATGACTTCACTTGCTAACTTAATTGTGTGATTGTTGCTGTTCTTGGTAATTTCTCAACCCAATTATAAGGGGACATTCAGTTTAGCCGCATATTTTTAATTTTTGGGTCCCTATAAATATGGCCCCTAAAAGCACTTTGCCTCTGTAAATGGAGGTGTCCTATGATGACCCAGCATTGTTAGTGGAATCAGAGGAATGACAGGGGTTTGACCTGATTTAAAAGCAAATACATCTTAATTTCTAAGTTTTGCATTGAAAGTCCTTTCTGTGGAATTAAGAAAAGCATCATCTGAAGGGGTATTTCTGTTGTGTTCTTGGATAGCAGTGCTCAGCTGGCAATCATATTGGAAATTTTACATTTAGAAATGAAAACGCCTTTTTAATTGGTAGTATTATAATTAATTTTGAAATTCCTAAGCTCTTGAGGTTTATCTCTGGAACAATCTCTACATATCAGATCACCCTTAGAAGCCTTGCCTGACCCTAACAATGCTTTGCTGCAATCAGGCGGCTGAAAAAGATTTATTATAAAATATGGTGGTAAGTATGCCCTACAGAGACTGATTTTGTATATGTTCTTTCTGTAATTAGAGTAGAAAACTATACTACTCTATTTTATGATATAAAAAATTATCCTGGTATCAAATTATGCCTGAAGCATATTTTACTAGTGGATTGGTTGCACCTACTCTTATAAATAAAGAATATTCCATATATATTTTATGCTTTCTGCCACTCTCTCTTCCACCTTGGGGGAAAGTCAGTACAACTATTCTGGTGGATATGTTCCCCCAGAAAACTTTATTTATCAGGTCCTATATGCACTTATAGGTTAAACTACCTAACTGGTAGTATGGTTAGTGAAGCCCCTTGTTAAATATTTAGCAGTTGACTTAAAATGAACCCTTCAAGAAAAACCATGGATTCTGGTTGATTGCCCTAGTGATGGATCCGTTAATTTTTCCCAACTAACCAGCATTTTTTAGATACAATACTATGAAATAAAATAGCCTATAGTGGATCTCAAACTTTCAAATTAGTAATTATTGTTGAAATCCTGGAGATATGTTACTCACAGGTGCTTAGGCCCAGAATTTCAACAATATCACAGAAGTAAGAGTATTAAAACTCTTGACAGCTGCTCAAGTTTTTGGGGAAAGTATACACCACAAACAGATTTAATTGTAATAATTTTATTAATATAAAAAATGGATATAATAAGTGATTCTTATTAAAAATTGCCATCCATTAATTATGGTACTCATAGGCTAAAAATGGGAGGAGTGAGAGAATTTGGAATAGGTAGGGGGTGCTCAATTTAAGTGAATGATGATTCACCCTATCAGAACTCTCAAAAATCTTTTTATTTATACAAAGCTTAATTTTAGGTGTTGGGTGTTGGGATTTTTGCCCACCTTTTTAGCCTCCTAGATTACCTGTGTATCAAATGGGACAATTCCTGATGGCAAGTAAATTGGATATCAGTTGACCATGATTTTAGGTTATTAATGTTTGGGTAATTTTAGGTAAGTCACCAGGTTTAGATCCATAAAGGATTGATCCATGCAAATGCTTAAAATCTCTTCAGGCAGAGTTGTGACAAAAATGGGGGCATCTAATAGCTGATCATTGACTAGCTATCAGATGTACTTATTGGGATTGGTCAGGTTCCATCACCAACCAATTGCGAATCTCAACAGTTGTGAGGCAAGTGATGACGCCTGTAACTAGCAAATCAATAAGTTGGTTCATGACCTGTCATAATGAGTAAAGAGTCCCATTACCTAAGAAAGCCGCTAGCCAAATATGGTTGGATTGCTGTGATTGATTGGGAACGTTAGGAAAACGTTTTTTGACTCTTCAATTTCAGGTCTCTGGGATGTCCAACAGAGGAATCCTTAGCCCAATATAGAAAACCGTTTCTAAAGAGCCTTTGTAGGGTGGTTCAACAGCAACAACTTCCGTTTCATGACTGAGGCGCCAGCTGGGGAGTTGAGCACCGAATTCTCCCTATAAACTCCCTAAAATTTTACTAATAAGCAGATTGATCTTATCATAGTAGCATTAACAAGTTCTTTTCATCTTCAGTGTATTATTGTTGTAGTACAATAATTGTTGACTATTTTGTGTGATAAAGAGTAAGGATAGGATATTCTCAGAAGAAAAGCAGACATATGACATGGATCTCCGCCAACTCAGAGTGACAGGAACTAAGGCTAGGAACCTCTGAATCAGAGAGTGGATTAATTTCAGCCATAATAGGGAAGAAGTCCTTAATTGTCAACATAATTAGTATTTCATTAATTATCCGATTTAAGCGTTGGACCACATCTGGTTTATTTATCAAACTACAGATAACAATTGGTATACTATCATTCATATAATACTATCAAGCAACGTTAGTTGTGTGCATAAAAACCTGTTCAATTAATCTCTGGGAACAATCAGTATTGAACCCAATTTGCAACACTTGGGCAATTTTTGTTCCATAAAAAGTGGGTAGGGGTCATGAACTGTGATAGTGTTGAGGTGACTGTAATCCTCACAAGGGCGCAATGTATATAATTCTTCTAATTGAACACATGGGTGGAGACAGCCAAAGATGTCTCCTTGACAAGACACCCCTTCACGAGCGTGGCATTAATCTATACGTCCAAGGGCACATTTTCCTCTGCTGTATGTGAATATAATGGACAATTGTTGTTGACCACTTACACAATCATGTAACTCTTAAGGTTGTACTTCAAGTGTGGCGGAAATTGAGTTGCTTTTTACATATCAAAAATCCCCATATATGCTATCAGGGATGGGGGAAATCAAGAGGCAAGCCTATGGGTGTGTCAGGAGAGTATCTATAACTCTCCAGTTCCCTGCGTGGTTGTGCTCAGTGCACAGGACCAACGCAAGGGAGCTAGTTATTATCGTGATAATAAACATAGCCCAGCAGAGGGTGTTTGAGCTAAGGAGACTAAGGCTAGGGTGTTGAGTAAAGCTAGAGTAATAATATATCAAAAAATTAGTAAAACTTGGCTGTTCCCCTAAGATCAGTTCATAACTGAGTTTTGTACAGGGCTAGATTGCATGGGTGACCTGGTTTGGAGGGAACCTGGTAGGCCCAGCAGTGTACCTAAGGCTGTAATAGTTTTAAACAAAATAAATTGGCTAACATAATGTGAGAACTCCTTGAAGAGGTCTGCGCACAGGTTCTCCCAAGTCAACATATGAAAAAATGTAAAATGACTATAGGGTTTATTGTGAAGATGACCAACGAGCAAATTCAGTCTTGGGCAAACATATTTAAGATAACTTGGGGAAATCATGAGTCAGAGAAAGTGGTACTAAGCCTTGGTGCACCAATAGGCGCACGCTTGCATCTGACAGGGTCATATACATCAAAGTTGACCTTACTTGAGTGATTGATTGAAGTTGAACCTGACCCAAAACTAACAATTCTGTAAATTGAATAGGTTTTGAACCCCGTATACTGATGCACTGAATTGAACCATCGTCAAAAATTAAATAACTCGTCCATTTCAATGCAAGAGCCGAAAACAGGGGTATGGTCGTTATGCACCTCACTTGTACCAACCTGGGCATACCTGTCTTGTACCAAGCGTTGTTCCAAAGTGTGCTTAAGGCCAGAAAGGGCCTGAAGCTTAACCTTATGGACCCCCTGCCGCCCAGCCTTGTCCCTGCTGTTGATGCCCTCAATAAGGTCATGTAAACATGACATTACCCTCCTCTTTTTGGGCACCACCCCCCTCCAAGGGCATTTGCCAAGAAAAGTTTTTGTGGGCAGTAGCCAACTTTATGGCATCAGCGGATTTCTTGGAATTTAATCCTGCGGCCTCAGGGAAATGCTCGTGAAATGCTACAATTAAGTCTTGGGAATGGGCGCAATCATGCGCTGGGACTCAATTGTTCTCCGCTGCATCAAAGCCCTTCTTGGAATACAATGTACTCCAGTTGTCTTCTTACTAGGCGGGAGGCTACAATCTCCTCCACTTCCCACTCTGGCGCTACATCCATGAATAAGCCTCAGGAGTCTCTGGATGGGTACTCAAACAACGTGAGCTTGCTTTTATAGAATACTGAAAAGATTCAAAATGAGGGGGGGAAATTTAACTGGTAAGAGGCATGACCCACCTTTTTGACAACGAGGTATGGCCCAGTCCTCTTTAGTCCTAGTTTTTTGCATAGTTGCTTTATTAAGATGTTTTTAGAATTCAGCATTACGAGATCTCCTTCCTTGTATGCTGGACCAACTTTTCTCTTACATCAGTGTTCTCCTTGTAAGCCTTCATGGATGCATCTAAATTTGTGCTCACCCCCTGGTGTACTTTATCGATCATTTTTGTAAAGTCCACCACTGCTTCAACCTTGCATCCACAACTGGGCTCCATGTTGAAGGCGGGATTGAAGCCATAGTTGGCGAAGAAGGGGGAACAACCGATTGATGCATGTTGGGCGTTGTTATATCTATATTGGGCCATGTGGAGATGAGAAATCCCAATATGATTGATCTGTGGCAGTGTAACACCACAAGAACTGTTCAAGGCACTGGTTCACACGTTCTGTCTGCCCACCTGCTTGGGGTGATATGCAGTTGAACGGCAGGGACGGATTTGCAGAGTCTTACACAAATCTTCCCAAAAGACAGAGATAAACTGGGGTCCCCAATCACTAATTATTTCTTGAGGGACCCCCTGAAGGGCGAACACTTTAGTAACAAAAAGCCTAGTCATCTCTTCCCGCGTTGACTGTGGTTCTGCTAGGGATAAAGTGGAAGAACTTCGTAAAATGGTCCACCACTACCATGATGGCATCATAGCCATCAGATACAGGCAATTATATAATAAAAACAACCAATAGGGAAGTCCAAGGCCCATAAGCCTTTTGATCTGGTACTAACAACCCCGCTAGTGGCTGGCGTTTAGGTTTCATTTGGTTGAAGACTAGGCACTCTTTACAATATCTGCCTATCTGAGTGGCTAATCCTTTCCAATTGTGAGTGCAGCGGATAAGCTCAAGAGTCCTCGCCTTTCCAGGATGACCAACTGTAATTTCGTCATGATGGTCCCATATTATTTCCAGGTGAAGTGGTCCAGCTGGAACCCATAGGCGCCCCTGAAGCCACATCATCTCATCGTTTACATGGTAACCTTTGGTGATTTCCTCCTGGTCAATGCACTCTTTGCAAGAACCATAGTATATTCGGCTGACTTAGGCTGAGAAAGGACTACCTTTATGAACATACCATATTCCTCCACATTTTCTAGAAGAGCGAGCGCTGACCCATTAGCCAAGGGAGAGGAAAGTTGGGACACAATTCTTACCCGTTGGAATCATTAAATGGGTATTATGCGCCTCAACCTCCTTAGGATCAGGAGCTAGCGCAGGGTTGCGGCTCAAAGCATCCTCCAAACCATTCTCCTTGCCCTTAGTAAACTTATAAGAAAACGCAAATTGGGCAATGGTCTCATGCAAATGGGTCTGCTGTGGAGTGAGGACATGAGGAGCGCAGTAGTACAGTAAGGTACAATGATCTTTTCATATGCGGAAGGGTTGGGATGAGCCATGCAAGTGATGACGCCAATAGGTCATCGCCTCAACCACTGCTAATAACTCTTTATCATATACAGCGTAGTGTAACTCTGGTAGAAACATCTTTCTATAAAAATATCCCACCAGATGCTCTATTACATCTTTGCCTACTTGTACTAGGGCCGCCGCTATGGCAACGTTGGAGGAAACTGAAGTAACAATGAACTCTTTATTGAGGTTGACATGGCAAAGGATGGATGTGGACAGCAAAGTACACTTTACTGATTGGAAGGCATTCTGCAAAGTTGAGGATCACTGGAGTACTTTTGCCCCACTTGCCTTATATAAAGGTGCAGTGACTTCAGAAAGATTTGGCATGAATTTCTTAAGGGATGTATACATCCCCAAAAAACTCCTCAATTCCTTGACCAAAGTTAGGGTGGGCCACTCATGAATTGCCTTCTCCTTGTCTGGAGTTAACATGTGTCCTTGGTCAAACTTAACGTTGCCCAGAAAGCTGAACTGGGACTTAAAGGACTCATATTTACTAATTTTCAGCGTAAGGTTGGCATCTCACAAACGCTCCACCTCCTGCCAAAGGGTACTGAATAGGACTCATTGCCAGGGGAAAATAACAAATTATCATCAATGTAAGCTACCACGCATACCCCCACTAGGTCCCCAAAGCTGCATCAATACGACTTTGAAAGATAGCAGGGGCACTTTAAGCTCAAAGGGCATGGCCCAAAACAGGAAGATCCCTTTTCTGGTACATAATGCGGTCAACCATTCCTGGCCTTTATTGGCCCATTTCTGATTAAACGCGTTTAAACAATCCAGCATGGATAAGACTCTCACCTTCTCCACATAGTGTGCAATCTGTTAGTACAGGGGGATGGGATGTAAGTCTGGTATAGTGATGTTGTTTATATTCCAAACATTACGAATGGGCATAAGGTACCATCAGCCTTTTCTACAAAGAGAAGTGCGGAACATACAGGGGAGGTTTGCTGGAAAATTGCACCTTTGGCTGACTGCTCCTTAACCCACACATCTAAGGACACTTCCTCCCAGACTGTCAATGGATAAATTGGGAAAGATATACGCATTAAATCAACAGTGAGCTTGAACTTGCAATCGAACTCTGAATGATCTGGTAGGGCATTAGCTGAAGCCACATTAAATGAAGATCTCAAATACTCCAAACAGAAATGTAGGGGAACCTCCACAGAGGTCTTCTGCAATGGGGCAAGACTGAGAGTGTATATTGGGCCAGTGGGGCAAATTTCCCTGAAAGTTGGCTTCAGCCAAAGGAACAACCAACTTGCAACCATTCTTCAAAGTTAAGGATATGATGTTTTTTCAAGTTGGTTCTGACATCAAACTTTTGCCACCACTCTAACCCAAAATGATGGAGTAAAAGAGGTTTTTGATAGCTTGGAAGTGGTCAGACAAATGATATGTGCCAACTTGATAGTCCACTAACTCCTGATTTTCAGCGTGGGAATACCTTGGGAAGCCCCTTCTCTAACCATACCATCTGGTAAGTAATTCAGCTCAAGGTAGTCAGCTAGGTCTTGATCAATTAACTTCTCAGAGGCTCCTGTATCCATTAAAATAGCAGTGCTGATTTTTCCTAAAGGGGAGGAACAGGTAGCAAACAATAAAAATAACTTGAATGATTTTTATTTAAGGCAAAAAAACGCCAACACTTCACCATTAAACTCTTCTTCAGGCATAAGCATGCCTTCTGGGTATGTTTTTTAATCATATAATAGAAAGGGATAATTGGACACTTTACTGCTGAGGCCACATATCCCACCATATTTTCAACAACTGCATAAACGTTTTATATTGTAATTGTAACATCTTCTCCACCTTCTGGTTCTGCGGGTCATGGTTGTGGTCAAGCGTGGGTTCTCTGGGGTGATCTGATACACTGAAATGGGGTCCATATCTAAGCCATATGGAAAGAGACAAGGCTCAGTAGTATATATGGAAACATCGTTATAAAACTCTTTTTGGGCTGCAAATGACCCTATGTCCATTTTGACGACGATTTGTACAACGTTAACCATGGCCAACACCACCAGGCCCTATGTCAATGATCCTGCATGCACTGTCCAAATGCAGTGCCAAAGAAAATTAATTTGTGGGTGCCAATTTTATCATTTTTGGTGGAAAGTCAGGTAATTATGACTCTCATATTGAAAAGTGTCCGTATCCACCAGGTGCAGAAAGGAAGGATGAATACTTTCCAGTCAGAGGTAGTGAGAATAGCTCTGTAATACTCCAACCCAAGGCAAAATGTGAAAACAGTGGTAAACCCCACCACAGTCGTGGCCACCAACTGGTGCATACTATTTGCACTTTGCAAAAGTCCCGCACAGAAAAAGTTTGCGCATGTAAAGTTGGTAGGTTGGTCGTCTAATGTCAGGAGAGTATCTAAAGCTCTCCAGTTCCATGCGTGGTGGTGCTCAGTGCACAGGACCAACGCAAGGGAGCTAGTTATTATCGTGATAATAAATATAGCCCAGCAGAGGGTGTTTGAGCTAAGGAGACTAAGGCTAGGGTGTTGAGTAAAGCTAGAGTAATAATATATCAAAAAATTAGTAAAACTTGGCTGTTCCCCTAAGATCAGTTCATAACTGAGTTTTGTACAGGGCTAGATTGCATGGGTGACCTGGTTTGGAGGGAACCTGGTAGGCCCAGAAGTGTACCTAAGGCTGTAATAGTTTTAAACAAGAAATTGGCTAACACAATGTGAGAACTCCTTGAAGAGATCTGCACACAGGTTCTTCCAAGTCAACACATGAAAAAATGTAGAATGACTACAGGGTTTATTGTAAAGATGATCAATGAAAAAAGTCAGTCTTGAGCAAACATATTTAAGATAACTTGTGGAAATCATGATTCAGAGAAAGTGGTACTAAGCCTTGGTGCACCAATAGGCGCACGCTTGCATCTGACAGGGTCATATACATCAAAGTTGACCTTACTTGAGTGATTGATTGAAGTTGAACCTGACCCAAAACTAACAATTCTGTAAATTGAATAGGTTTTGAACCCCATATACTGATGCACTGAATTGAACCATCGTCAAAAATTAAATAACTCGTCCATTTCAATGCAAGAGCCGAAAACAGGAGTATGGGAATTATGCACCTCACTTGTACCAACCTGAGCATACCTGGCTTGTATTACGCGTTGTTCCAAGGTGTGCTTAAGGTCAGAAAGGGCCTGAAGCTTAACCTTATGGACCTCCTGCTGCCCAGCCTTGTCACTTCTATTGATACCCTCAATAAGGTCATGTAAAAATGACAGGGTGTGGTGAGTGTGAAAATGGCACTTTTACTTTACCCCTCTACCCAAAGTGTCATGGAGCAGGAGTTCACCACTACCTTAAGCCTACAAAGAGCGACATGTTTGGGACTAAGTTAACATTCAACTGTTGGCGTCTTTACCAACCCACACCAATAATAAATGAAATTATTAAGTTAGACATTATTGAGTATAATTGCAAAATCATAGGTTCCCACCCAGAATGGTACCAGGCGGTGCACCTTGTAAGTTGACTGTACAGAAGAAGATGCAACCACCACCTCCAGGCCTACATCCAAGTCCAATTTAACTGATGCGCCAACTCCAAACTCATGAAATTTCCTGCTGCCCCCATGTCTACTAGGGCCATAAATGACACCCAGTGTGCACCCAGATGGATTTCCACTTGTAGTAGAAAATAAGTGTGGTCCTGCTTGTGGGTGAGTGCTTTTGTATTGCCAAGCTAATGGCAGTAACCAACGAAAGCAGGGAAAAAAGTGCTCAGAAACTTGTTGCAGCTAGCTCTGGTGTCATCAGCAGATAACACTAAACAAAAGTCCAGATCCTGAGCTTCTTGACCTACTGGGACCATAGTTGAGCTGGATTTGCCAACTGAGAAGGGGTTTGATGCTGATATGAAAAAACCACATGATAATTCACCTGACGGGTGAAATGGAGAGTGTCAGAGTTAAGGATCACTTCATTATGTCATGGAGCATGCTGATATTAATAAGACCGGCGTGGGACTCTGTCTGGATTACCACTTAACCCAAGCCAAAATGCCACAGGCACAGCTGTCCAAATTGATTTGTTGAATATGAGAAGGCTGGACATTAGTACCAGCTAAGGGGTGTCAGATTGGGGATCATCATACCTGTTTTCTATTTTTTAATATGATACATATGGCAAAAATTTTGGGTTTTTTGAATTTTTATCTTAAATTTAAAAGGGTGAAAATTAAAAAAATGGAGTAACAACAGTATCTGTTAGGGACCGCTTAATAAGCTTGCTGGGAAAAATAGCATTGCATGTGCAACTTCAATTAGGAATGAACTCGCAACCCATTGGCAAATTGGGCTGACAGACCTATTTTCAACTTAAATGGGTTTGAACTGCTAAACAAACTCGTTTCAGGATAATTACTTGAATTTAATTTTACAATGCATACATGTATTTTGTTAAGGCGGCAACGCTTTAGATGCCTGGCAGGTAGCGCCCAGGGCCAGGCCACATATGGCTGGATTCAATTGGTGTGGAATGGGTGGACTGTTCCCATACCTGTTGGGGACAGGTGTGGCATGGACACAATTATGAGATCTTGGTGGGTTTGGGGTGTTTTGCACATTTTTGCCAACTCCCTGCAACCCCTCCAAATATTTTTTACCAGATCAGTGGAGGATACAGTGGGGAAGGGCACTGCAACCCTCATGGGGTATGCTGTGACACACTTTCATCCACCACATGAGCAAAATTGTCCTGGGAGATGAGAGGTTTGAGTGCCAGCTTATACCCCTTGTTTGAGTGGAACTGGAATTAGTTCTAATCCAAAAGGAAAAGTTCCTGCTTCAGATTTACAAAAAGTAAATGATGAGTTGTCCCACACCTATAACAGAAGTTTCAGTCTCTTCTCAGCGAGCGAACTACTGGTTCCAAACTGTAGCTGCTAAAAAGGGATGGATAATGAACAGGGGTCAAGTGTGAGGAGTCCATGATGGCATAATTTTCATCTGGATGGGACATAGTAAGATCAATGGCTTGGGAGTTTTTCTTCAGCAACTAGGGATCTTTTGAATTAGTCACCAATATGATAAGAGGTGAGCTCCAGGGCCTAAAGTTCTCCATTACAGCTAGTTATGGAAATGATGAATTGGGTACTTTGACAAGAGGATTGAGCAAGTTTCAGCCAAAGTAGGAAGAGGATCATCCCAGACAAGTAATAAAGATCCAGTGTTATCTATAGACTTGCGTAGTATAAGGTTCTAAAAACCAGCTGATTATCTGGATGGATTTTTGCACTCTCTAGAACAAAGAAAACGGCCATCCCTCAGGCTCTCATTATTACTTGTCTTACTAATCTAGAGCATACCCTAAATGAGAGATGGGTAGCAGCTGTCTTGGCTCATTTGCCCTTCTCACCACAGTGCAATTTCCAGGCCCAATCCAACTATCATCTCTAAATCTGCAGAACAATACATGCAAAAATTAACTAGTTATGTATAGATTTTAGTAAACCTTATAGGATTTCGTTGCAAGGGCTAAACACAACCCAAACAGAGGGCTTCAACGAGGGCATCATCAATTGTAAAAATTTACCAACTGGGGTATCCTCAAGTGCAAAAATTTTTACTGAATGAGTTCTCATATGTTGATCTCATATGTAAAAAGCAAGTGGTGGAATTCAATTGAGTCAAGTTCAGATAAACCAAAGCAATATCTGACATTAATAATGAGGATTAACTCTTACATAACATATAGTCATTTAATGTTCTTGAACACATTTTAAAATTTAGGCCATTCAGTCTCTATTGTAAGTCCAGGGGAACGTAATCTCTGCGTAGATCAAGTAGTTTTATCTTTTCCTACCAAAAAGGGTCCAAAGAGATCAGCTGTACCCCACATCACACAGGGCGACCTCGCCCATGTGGTAGACAAACATTGGGAAACAGCACTCCCTCAAAAGATTCCTCACCCAGTCCCTGCACTTACTCAAAAGAGTTAGTTCACCAAATAGAGGAAATCTGTGCCAAAATCAGAAACCATCATGCCCATGAGCTGGATGGACTCTATAAAGTCGATGGTGCCAAATCCTCAAAATCAGAGTCAAAATGTCTGAAACATATGGTATTAAAGCCTGACGGATGCAATACTCACAGCCAGAAGGGGACAAATAATGAATTCTCAGTTGAAATCACCAATGACATCAAACCACTAAGCAGTATGATTTTCTTCCCTAAAAACCTCTCAAAATCGTTGGGCTTTGTCCCTGATGGGCGTATATCACCATTGGGAATCGTTGCCAATATTTTGAAATCCTCATCACAAAATTTGAGATTGTCGCTCAAGGAATCCCAATTTGCTGAATGAATGCCCCAGCAACCAGACATGGACAGGTTGGTTATCCTATACCCAACCTCAACCTTTTGGGACCATCCCTATGTGGGATGGCCCTGGGGGATCTCCGTTGCTCGTTGGGCCAAATGCTGTCATGCTAAATGCCATAAATGCAGTAAAGCCTCAGGTCAGGCGTTCATGTGTAAACTGATAGCAACTTGGCTAACCACCAATTCTTTCAATGTTGGTTCATATTGAAGTTGATATATCACCCCTCCCTCAGAAATTCGCCAGGTTAGGTCAAAACTTGAGGGCCCCAATCCCTGCTTTGACAAAACTACCAAATTGAACACTATTTACTCAGTTGCTTTGCACTGAGGAAATTGTTTTTTGATTTTCTTTCTTTAAATTTAATAAAAATCCCTCTAACCAATTCCAGTTTCTTATTATGTTCAATCTAAACCTCCCTTCCCGCCTATATTTCCTCAACCCATAGGGCCCATGAACATGTTCACCTGGTTCTTCGCTAGGTTCACATACACAACTATGTCTCATGGGCACTCAGTGACGAAATTACTTCCTGGTTTCATAACAGTCATGCAAGTAGCAGTGCCACTGGCATTTGGACTTGTCATTTGGGTGCTTTGGAACTTCAATTGGCAGATCAGTCTAAAACTAACTTGCTATCTTCCTGAAATAATTGACCAACCATTATTCTTAACCATTTCCGCCCTTTTCGTTGAGATGGTCATAGCAGTGGTCCTTTTCTCTCAGCTGAATAAGGTTGTGAAGAAGTTCTACTATGGCCACAATAACCTAGTCTCTCTCAATTTGTCTAAGCCCACCCTCCAAAATGGGATCTTCATGCTAGGAGCCACCAAGGTGGCATTGGTGTCAAATCCCTATTCTGAATCATTTTGTTCAATCATAATAGTAACTGCAGCTCATGTGGCCATGTCAGGATATTCTGGCATTATGACTTACAAAGTAGATATTCCTGTGGTGAACCTAATGGTTTTCCCCAATCATAGTACCATCTCTTCCTTATCCATAGACTCAACTATAGCTTCCAATAAAGAATTTTGCCTACTTTTTATTGCCCATAAAAATAAGTATTGGAGCTCACCATATGTCCTTTGAGGCCTTAGTGGACACTGGAGAAGCGGGTAATTTTATGATTGTAGGTAGCCCACCAGTTGGGACTTGACTTGGACTTGAGTCCTACAGTGATGGTTAATTCATCAGCCTCCCAGTCCCCATACCTAGTTTGACGCCCAATACCTTTTTCTGTTCATCATTTCAGCTTTTGTGATCAGTTCTCTGCAATGCCAAACTTGGTGTTTCCAGTAATCTTAGGGGTGGGTTGGTGGCGTTGTCATCATGTTATAATTTACCTGGAGTCCAATATGTTGTCCTTTGCTAATGACCAGACGGAAGGCGAGTTTCCCTTAGATTGTACTCTTACAAAAACTCAAAGTTGCAGTTCCATCGCTTCCCATGTTTCCCCTGCAGGCCTTCCATCGGATTTTCTTGAGGCATTAATAGGATACCAAAGTATCTTCGATTTTGAAAAGGCAGACCATCTTCCCCCCTTACTAAATTAGATCTAGGGTTTAAAACAACAGTGCAGGTAGTAAATATAAACTGCCCTTTGTACCCATACACAGCGGAGGAGGAGTCTTCTCTTAATGTATGGTTGGATAACATTCTTAAAAAGGATGGTTGTTCAAAGAGACATCACCAGTTTCTTCTCCCATCATTTTTGCCAAGAAGGCTGATGGTTTTCTTCGTCCCTGCATGGATTATGGTACCTAAATAAAATCACAGTTCATGATCTCTACCCTTTACATTGGAGAAAACTATCAGTCAAGCAACCGCTAAGTTGCATGTGTTTTCTCAGAACTCGAGCTTGTTAATGCCTTTAACCAAATTTGGGTTAAGGAAGGTCAGGAATGTCTATCAGCTATATTAACCAAGAAGGGTTATTCCAATTTCAAGTAATGCCCTTCAGGTTGAAGAATGCACTAGCCACATTTCAAAGAATGATTGATAGTGTGTTGGGTGATCTCTGGTTACCTGAACGGTTGCTTATATTGACAATATCTTGGTACACTCCCAAACTCCTGAACAACATAAAAAATATTTGAAAGCAGTCTTGGCAGCCTTACATAAGGAGGGCTATATGTTAAGCCTTCAAAATGCGAGTTTTATTGGGAGGAAGTCACATTTTTAAGCAATCTCATTTTATAAGATGGGTACGCCATTCTCCCTAACAAGTTGGACGCCATCCATGAGTGGCCCAGTCCAAAGACCCAAAAGCAATTAAGAAGCTTCTTGGGCACTATGATTTTCAAAAAAAATTCTCCCCTGCCTTATCCCATTTAGACGCCCCACTTCATCCACTTATGGGTAAGAATGTCCCTTTTTGTTAGACGCCTGAGTGCCAGCAGGCCTTTGAGTCAATTAAAAAGGTGTTTTTGTCACCTATCCTGAAACACGCAGATACCTCCAAACCTTACATCATTGCATGTGATGCCTCATCTGTTGCAGTTGGGGCTGTCTTGCTTCAAGAGCATGATGGTTTAGAACATCTGGTCGCTTATTTTTCCGCAAGTTCTCATCTAAACAATCTTGGACCATCTATGATAAGGAGTTGGCAGCGGTTGCATGGGCTTTGACTCATTGGTGGTATCTGTTACAAGGCGCCCAGCATGAGGTAACAGTATGTATGGATCACCAGGCTCTTTTGTATAAACATAAACCACAGAAGTTGGCACATAGGCAAGCTTGCACCTACTAGGATTTGTGTAGTTTCATTTTTATATATGAGTTTGTGAAAGGTGCTTTAAACATGCTCCCTGATTTCCTCAGTTGCAACCCTACTTATTTCCCACAGACTCAGATGAAGCGGATTTGATTACTGTGATCCCAACACACAAATCTTATCCATTGTACCTCTGTGGTCTCATAAGTGGACTTATCTCCTGATGCTCCTCTTATTTCACGGATTTTAGCCTCCCAAATAACCTGTCCTGAATGAGATGAGTTAATAAATAAATGTCCCTCCCAGCTCATAAAAATTCCCTATATTCATTGGTGGAGTGTCTTATTAATTACTGGTCATGAGTGCAAGTTTCTCCTCTTTTTAGAGCCAAAGTGTTTCAAGATCATCATGACCCCTACAGTCAGCCATTCAGGCAATATGAAGTGTATTTACTTGATTAAGCGTATCTATAATTGAGCAGGTTTTTCAAAGGAGGTAACAGCCTGTATTGCTGATTGTGTTACCTGCGTGTAGGAAAAGTCATATTGATCAGGAAGGAATGGTCTCCTCCATCCTTTACAACAGGCGGAGGGTCCATGGACATCAGTTTCCATGGACTTCATTGTCAAACTTCCCTGTTCTAATGGCTTTACTGTAGTGATGATGGTAGTTGATCATTTTAAACAATTTCTTTAATTATCCCATGCTCTTTCGCCATTTCTTCAGAAGAAACTGCCCATCTCTTTGTGCGCCATGTGTTCTCTATGTTTGGTCTCCTGCAGGAAATTATCAGCAACTGTGGGTCCCAGTTTACAGCGTAATTCTGGAATGAGCTTTTATCAATTTTAAAAATTACATCCTGTCAATCCACAGCATATCATCCCCAGTCTGATGGAAAAACTGAGCAAGTTAATAAGATATTGGAACAGTACTTGTGCTGCTATGCTTTGGCCACACTGGATACCTGGGCCAATGACCTTCCGTTTGCACAATCTGCTTATAATAATGGAACGCATGCCTTTACGGGATTTTCACCATATAAACGACTTTGGGGTATAGCCCCTCATTTTTGGTCGGCCCTTGTCTGCGCCCAGAGGTCCCAGCTTCCGCAGATCATTCAATGCACATTTGGTCTACCCAGTCCTTGGTGAGGGAGCATCTCACTAAGGCTATCAGAGACTACATGCGTTTTGCAGATTGGAAAAAACTTCCTTCCCATGACATTGTGGTGGGTTCATATGTAATGCTTAATACACGCCATTTAAGGATGCAGATACCCTCCTGGAAGATTGCAAGCAAGAGATTTGGTCCCCACTTGGTGGAGGAGGATTTGAAAATGGGTGCGTTCTGGTTAAAGTTGCCATCTCATTGGAAGCAACATCCAGTTTTTCACACATCTCATCTGTCCCCATTCAGGGGGACTATCCCCTCAGATCCTGTGCTGAAAGTGATTAAGGATGTGGAGGAGGGAGAAGTGGAGAGCATTTTAGCATCCCACATACTTTGGAGGTCAGTTCAGTATACTATTGCATGGAAAGGTTATCCGGCCTATGAAAACAGCTGGGTATAAGCCCATGATTGCGCAAACTGCATGGAACTAGTCAAGGCTTTTCACATGTCCCATTTCAATGCTCCTATCCCCCTGCAAAAGTGGCAGCTTTGATGGCAATCAAACTTCCCAAGGCTCACAAAAATGTATCTCTCACACAGTTTCCAATGGTGGTGCCCCTCCTCTGGCAAAAGGAAAAAAGTAATGTAAGTCTAGGGGAACGTCCTCTCTGCATGGATCAAGCGATTTTTCCATTTCCTAACAAAAAAGGTCTCAAAGAGGACAGCTTTACCCTCATCAAACAGGGTGATTTCGCCCATGTGGTAGATGAGCATTGGGTAACAGCGCTCCCTCTGAAGATTCCTCCCCCATTCCCGCACTTACATCCAAAGAGTTAGTTTGCTGAACAGAGGAAATCTGTGCTGAAATCATTAAATTCTGTCATCCCACAAGCTGGATGAACTCTATAAAGTTGATGGTGCCAAATCTTTAAAATTAGAATCAAAATGTCCAAAACAAATGGGATTAAAGCCTGACAGATGAACAACTCATAGACTGGAAGGGGATAAAGAATGAATTTTCAGTTGAGATTGCTAATGACATTGAACCATTGGCAGTACAATTTCCAACTCACAAATTTCTCTCAAAATCATCAGGTCTTGTCCCCAACAGGTATATATCACCATTAAGGATTTTTGCAAATAATTCAAAACCCTCATCACAAAATTTGAACATCACTTAAGGAATCCCACTTGACTGAACAAACACCCCAGTGCCAGGCATGGGTAGGTTGGTTATCCTGAACCCATTTCTGATCCATTGAGACTATCCCTATGTGGGGTGGCCCTGGGGGATCCCTGTTGCCCATTG
Organism: Massospora cicadina; assembly: GCA_022478985.1. NCBI lineage: Eukaryota > Fungi > Entomophthoromycota > Entomophthoromycetes > Entomophthorales > Entomophthoraceae > Massospora > Massospora cicadina. Next base: position 70,246 of record JAKSZP010017413.1, read on the forward strand.
GGCCAAATGCCATCATGCTAACTGCCATAAATACAGTAAAGCCTCAGATCAGGCATTTGCATGTGAACTGATAGCAAATAAGACCACCATCGATTCATTTGATGTCAGTTCAGATTGAAGTTGATATATCCCCCTTCCTCAAAATTCTCCAGGTTAGGTCAAAATTTGAGAACCCTGATTGCTTTGAAAAAACTACCAAATCACACACTATATAATCAGTTGCTTTGCACTGATGAAATTTTTGGTTGATTTTCTTTATTTAACTTTTTAATAAAAATCCCTATACCAAATTCCAGTTTTTTATTATGTTCAAATCTAAACCTCCCTTTCCCGCCTATATTACACAACCCACGAGGCCCATGGCTGTGTTAATCTGGTTCTTTGCTAGGTTCATATACACAACTATGGCTAATGGACGCTCAGTGATGAAATTCCTTCTTAGTTTCATAATAGTCACGCAAGTAGCAGTGCCACTGGCATTCAGACTTGTCATTTGGGTGCTTCAGTACTTCATTTGGCATGTCAGTCCAAAATTAACTTGCCATCTTTCTGACAGTCACCATGATAAATTGTCTTGACAATGCCAGCCAGAATATAATTCTTCCCCATCTAGCTGTCAGTGTGATGGATCAGGGCCAGCCTAATCCGCGCATCAACCTCATGAGTATTGGCTCAAATTTGCGCACAAAAACGTAGGTCAGATTTGGAAAGTTGTACCAATCAGGAAAACCACTAGAAACGGAAATTGTAGGTAAGGATTTGGGGATTTTGAGAATCAGGACTGATCCAGCATATCAAACGACTGGTGTCTTGAATCCTCCAAATTTTCATTGTGTGGGATATGAGGCTTTCTCAAGAAACCATTTGGATGTCTCTCAAGAGCCTAATCTAGGGGTTTAATAATTTGCACTATTAAATTGCTTTAAAAATGAGGAAACAGCAACAGTGAATACAGTTTCATTTTCTCAATAGTTAACTACAATAAAAATCAGATTGCTTGCTTTAAATTTAGTTTTATTTTAAAAGAGAAATTTTGGTCAGAATAACCCAAACAGTGAGCTCAGCAAAATGAGCTAGCCCAGGCTTTGACCTCATTCGCGGCACTATCTTGGGGACAGGCCTTACTGCTTGCTTGCAGTATCGCCAGAACCTTAGTCCATGAATACGTCACAAATTTGGGAAATGGCGCATGGGTGAGAGGGTGGTTCTCAGTGGTACTATCAGTCATGTAGTCGGTGACATTGCTGATGCTTCCCAACTTGTTTGTCACATATTGACAAGAACCTGTGCGTTACATAAAATTAAACTCAAATACCTTTTTTCTCTGTCTTGTGGGAGCCTCAGGAAGAAGTGGTGGCTACCAATGGAGAGGAATGGAACTGACATCTCTTGACCGTGGTTATGGTGGGATTTTTGTTGGCATTTTTGCTACACGAAGTGGGATGATTATGGGGGGAAAACTCAACAAAACCATAGTGGTCCAGGCGAAACCTAAACCACCCACCTGTTGAGTAGCGTTACCCATGAGGCGTTGGATAAATTTCATCAAGTAATGGCGCAGATCTGCTTCCAGGCACAGTTGGCACAGGCGACAGGGGGGAATCCCCTCTCGTGCTCCAACTAGCCCAGGTGGTGGATGCATCACCCTCAGATTTGGCGGGATGGTTCCAGGCATCATCAAGGAACAGGAGAGTTTGCCATATTCTATATAGGAGTGTGTGGAGTTGATCAACAGGCAGCATGTCTAGATGAAGCAAAAGATGAGGCCTGGTCAGCACTATTAACAGTCAGCCAGGGTCATAGCTCTGTAGAGGAGTATGCATGGGTCTTCCATCCACTGTCAAAAGCACAGGTTACAGATTCCCAGTCCTCACGAATGTTCTGCCAGGGTTGCAGGCAGATTTGCTGGCAGCTTTGGAAGCAGCAAAGGGCCAAGCTACTCTGAGGAGGAAGTGGCTTTAGCGGTTAAAGTCAAAAAAACAATTAGTACTGGCACAGGACTGGTGTAAGTCTCAGGGAACATCCTTTGGCTCTCAATAACTCCATCTTTCCGTTCCCAAATAAGAAGATACTGAAGAGGATGGCGGTACCCCTCATCACTCAGGGCGACCTCGCTCACATAGTAGATGAGCGATGGGTAACCACTCGTCTGCTTCGAATACCACCCCCAATACCCACACTTACCTTGGAAGAACTGTTGCGGGGAATTAGCAAAATCTGTGCTGAGTTTATCAATTTGAAATAGGTCAGATTTAACTCAGCTGGCAATCTGGCAGATGCGCATAATTTGAATGTCTGTAAAAGCACAAAGGATGAGATATTGGCCAGATCGCCCAATGGTTCCAATTCAATCTCCAGACCAGTTGAACAAATATTGGGCGCTATTAACATAAGTTTGAAGCCCTCAGATAGTAATTTGGGCGCTGCGCCTGATATGCCACTCTTGACTGAACAAACGGACAAATGACTGAGCGCGGGTGGGTTGGCCATCCCAAACCCGTTCCCAACCAAAAGGACCTGTCCCTATAAGGGATGTCCTTGGGGGATTCCCATCGCCCATTGGGCCAAACGCCGTCATGCTAATCATCGGAAATGTAGGTGAGCCCTGGTTCAGATGTTTGAGGTCAAACTGATAGAGATTCAGCCCACCACAAAATTTTGCGATGTCAGTTCTCAAAGAATAAGCCCCCCATTCCTGAACAATGCACCAGTCAGGTCGAATTTGTTGGGCCCTGACCCCACCCTGTCACTACCCAATTGACCACTATTTAATCAGTTGCATGGCACTGAGAAAATTGTTGGTCAATTTTCTTACTTTCCTTTCCAATAAAATTTTACCAAAAAGAAATTTTATTTGTTTATTTTCCCTATTAACCGCATCCCAGATGGCATTTCCCTGGTGGTCCATCGCCCCGCACTCTGGGTGGGCATTACAAATTCTTTTGGTTACCATGGCTCCCATTATCGCTGATTGTGCCCAGCGAGTCTGATACTTTTGGTACTACATTACTCTTGTAAATTTCCAATATCAATACATGGGGATCTTATGGCCCTATGTACAACAATGGAAAGAGAGAATCAATCTCCAGATTGCCCCTAATGAGTTGGCCACTCAAGCCAAGAATCTCGTTGAGACTATCCCAGCAATCCCTCCACATGCAGTGGGAACCGCTGAGTGGGGTATGGGTTCAGTGTGGTTCGCCATTGGGATACTCCTTACCCTGCTACTACGCCACCACTTCGTTGTATCACACTTCCCAGCTCCATATTAAGTTGCATGGTCAGCAATGCCCCTGGAATTCTGGCTTGCTTTTTGGGTGTTCACGCATCCTGACTGGCAGCCCAGTCTAAACTTCTTCTGCCGTTTCCATGACATAATTGACCAACCATTACTTCCAGCCATTTCCACCTTGGTTTTCAAATTTGGCGCTGCAGTGGTTACCCTCTACCAGATGAACGTGCAATCAGTTTTGTGTTGTTTGTTGTTTGTTTGGTCACTTTCTGACTTTGGGAGAAGCATCCGCTCTATTTTGGGAAACTTTCTTCAAGCCACCCAAGAAGTGCAGACTGCATCTTCTCGTACTTCCTCTGACCCAGGAAAAGGATCAAGTATCCCCTCCCAAGAGATCGCCAATCAGGTTCTCAATGCTCTCGCCAAAGTACAAATGAGGATGTCAATCACACTCAATAATGCTTCAGCAATATCTCATGCCTAACAAAGTCTCGCGTTGTTGGACGCCATGGATGGAGATGCCCGCCATTGGGTTAGAAGTCTTTTACATTCTTCCTCACAAAAAGAAGACCCCATTCCCCTGCTGGCTGCTGTATCAGCTGCCCTAAAACCCCATGTGTCCCAATCAAATCACTTACTCAGAATACTCCTAAACATGGCTGAAGCCCCTAGTTTGGCTTCTCTGATTTCCACCTTTCGTGAGCTGGTATCCGCTTCAGACCTATCTACTGACATGCTTCAGGCAGTCTTTATAGCGAGTTTAAATTTGGTTTCCACTAACCACGTGGCCTGGTCTACCATTCAGGAATCAGTGGATCGTATATATGCCACCGCAACTACTATCAAAGTGTTACCTCGCCACGTTTCCCCGCATCAGAAGGGAAACTTTATGATAGGATTTCCTAACAAAGACTTAGATGATGCGCCTGACGCTAGAGTAGCTGTTGAAGTGGATTCCAACCCCTCCATAACCCCTGAGTCCAAATTGCTGCTTCCAGAGTCAACTATGAATGACTCTGTTCAAGCCCAGATGGAAGAAATGATTTCCCCCGCACTTGTACTCCCAATTTTCGCCCCAGCTAAAAACCCTGACCCTGGGTTCGACATACCTACTATCTCTTCAGTCATTCTCAAGTTGGCCGAATCTCCAAATAAACAAAATTCTACTTATTTCCTTGTCCCTATGAGAATCAGTGTTGGTCCTCATCATGTATCCTTCAAAGCTCTGGTGGATACCAGAGTGGCAGGAAACTTCATGAGCGTTGAGTTGGCACAACAATTAAAATTGGAAATGGATGTGAGCGCCTCAGTAATGGTGGCCTCATCTGCTTACCAGTATTCATATGTCATTCACCGGCCGTTACACTTCTAAATCCACCAATATAACTTCTGCAATTGGTTTTTGGCCATGCCAAACCTGGTATTCCCGGTGATCTTGGGTGTGGGATGGTGGCGTTGACAACATGTGAAGATTCGGCCAATTTCCCTGAAAGCTTAATGCAATACCAGGAAATCTTTGATATGGAAATAGCGGACCGTCTTTTAAAACATTCCAGGTACAATTAGGGATTTCACACAACCGTGGAATTGGTGAACATCAACTGCCCGTTGTATCCTCATACAGCGGAGGAAGAGGTCGCACTCAATACCTGGTTGGACGATATGTTAAAAAAAGGCTGGTTGTTCAAAGAAACCTCTCCCGTCGCATTCCCTATTGTATTTGCAAGAAAATTGGATGGATCACTCCGTCCTTGTGTAGATTACGGTCACCTGAACAAAATATCAGTTACAGATCCCTACCCATTGCCCTTAGAACAGACAATCAGTCAGGCGATTGCCAAATCCCATGTTTTTTTGAAATTGGATCTGGTGAACGCTTTCAATCAAATTCAGGTGATGGAAGGCCAGGAATGGTTGACTGCAATCCAGACGAGGCGAGGCATTTTTCAATTTCGCATAATGCCCTTTGGGTTGAAAAATGCTCCTGCTACGTTCCAACAAATGATTGACAACACGTTAGGGGATCTCCGGTTCTCTTGTGCTATTGCATATATTGATGATATCCTTGTCCATTCCCCAACCCCCGAACAACATGCTATTGACTTGGAAGCGGTGGTGTCCGCCCTGCATAAAGCAGGGTTGTTCCTCAAAGCTTCCAAGTGCAAGTTTTATAAGGAAGAGGTTACATTTCTCAGAAACCTAGTTCTCAAAGAAGGTGTCGCTATCCCTCCCAACAAATTAGATGCAATCTGAGAATGGCCAACTCTGACTACACAGAAGCAACTTTGAAGTTTCTTGGGAACTATCATTTTTTTGAAAAAAAATTTCCCCCGCACTTTCTCAGTTGGCCGCTCCACTCCATCCCCTCACTGGGAAAAATGTACCATTTTTTTGGACCCCCAAATGTCAGCAGGCTTTTGAATCAATCAAAGAGGTGTTCATGTCTCCTCCCATTTTGAAACACACTGATCCCACCAAACCATATATCATTGCATGTGATGCTTCATCAGTAGCGGTGGGCGCGGTGCTGCTTCAGGACCACAATGGTCTTGAACATCCGGTCATTTATTTTTCCCAAATTTCACTACTACAGAGCAGTCTTGGGCCATTTATGACAAGGAACTGGCGGCTGTTGCATGGGCTTTAACTCATTGGCAATACCTGTTACAGGGTGCCCATCATGAGCTAACAGTTCGCATGGATCATCAGGCTCTCTTGTATTTCTGCAAACCTCAAAAATTGGCGCACTGGCAGGCCCAAACCTATTGGTACCTGTGTAGTTTCAACTTCAAATATGAATTTGTCAAAGGTGCGCTCAATGTCCTCCCCAACTTCTTAAGTTGTAGCCCTGCTCACTGCCCCTTGGAATCTGAGGAAGTGGATCTCGTTACTGTGATCCCTGCCACTCAGATCCTGTCAATCATTCCCTCCATTGTTTCCTCCACCGCATTGTCTCCCAATGAACCGTTATTGGCCCAAGTGTTGGCCGCTCAAATGGCTTGCCCTGAGGGCATGGAGTTGGTCAAGCAGTTGATGAACTCGAGTCCCAAACACTCCCTATATTCTTTAGAAGAGGGGCTCATTTACTTCTGTTCTTGTGTGTGGGTTGCCCCCTTCGCCCAAAAGTATTCCGCGCACAACATGATCCTCCCAAAGTTGGACACCCCGGTAACAAGAAATGCATTGATCTGATCAAGAATACCTTCAATTGGGCAGGACTGACCAAAGAGGTTCCAGCTTGGATCGCCAATTGTGTTACCTGCGCTAGGGCCAAGTCAGATCGCTCCGGTAAGAATGACCTCCTACGCCCTTTACAGCAGGTGGAAGGTCCATGGACCTCAGTATCCGTAGATTTTATTGTCAATCTACCCTGTTCTAATGGGTTCACAGCAATAATGGTGGTGGTAGATTGCTTCACTAAATTCTCCCTTTTTATCCCTTGCACTTCTGTGATTACATCGGAAGAAACTGCCCATCTTTTTGTACAACATGTGTTTTTGATGTTTGGTCTTCCCCAGGAAATCGTTAGTGACTGGGGTACTCAGTTTACTGCATGCTTTTGGAATGAACTCCTATCAATCCTGAAGATAACCCCCTGTTGATCCATGGCGTATCACCCCCAGTCTGACGGTCAGACCAAGCAGGTTAATCAAGTCCTCAAACAATACCTGCGTTGCTATGCCACAGCAGTGCAGGATACCTGGTCCAGTGACTTGCCTCTCGCTCAATTTGTATACAATAATGGGATCCATGCCTCCACGGGTTTTCACCATATGAAGCAACGCTGGGCTATAACCCATCATTTTCAGTTGGGGAATGCTTGCAACCTGAAGTTTAAGCTGCCACAGATCATGCTACCCATATTCTCTCAACTCAAGCCTTGGTATGGGAACACCTCACCAAAGCAATTGATGACTATAAGCAATTCGCAGACTGTAAGCGCCTTCTGGGTCACAATTTTATGGTGGGTTCTTACATCATGCTTGATAACCGGCATTTGCAAATTCAAACCTCTTCCCACAAGTTCGCCAGTAAGCGTTTGAGCCCTCACTTAATGGAGCAAGTATTGGATAATGGGGCGTTCCGCCTGAAGCTTCCCGCACATTGGAAGCAGCACCCAGTCTTCCATGTTTCCCAGTTGTCGCCCTTCAAAGGTGTAATTCCCATGGACCTGGAACCAATCATTTGTCAATAGCGAGGAAGAGGCTGAGGTAGAAGCTATCTTAGCATCTCGTAAATCGCGGCGTTCAGTTCAATATCTCGTGGCCTGGAAAGGATACCCAGCTTATGAAAATAGTTGGGTCAAGGTGCACTATTGCGTAAATTGCATGGCTCTGGTCAAAGCCTTCCACGCATCCCACCCCGAGGCTCCCTGTCCCCCTCGGAAAATCGCGACGATTATGGCTATCAAGCTACCTAAAGCACACAATAATGTGGCTCTGGTGCAATTTCCCAGTGGGGGTGCCATTCCTTTGGAAAAAGAAAGAAGTAATGTAAGTCTCGGGGAACGTCCTTTGGCTCTCAATTGCTCCATCTTCCTGTTCCTGAATAAGCAGATACCGAAGAGGATGGCAGTACCCCTCATCACTCAGGGCAACCTCGCTCACATAGTAGATGAGCGATGGGTAACAGCTCGTCCGCTTCAAATCCCACCCCCAATACCCACACTTACCTTGGCAGAACTGTTGCGGGGAATTAGCAAAATCTGTGCTGAGTTTATCAATTTGAAATAGGTCAGATTTAATTCAGCTGGCAATCTGGCAGATGCGCATAATTTAAATGTCTGTAAAAGCACAAAGGATGAGATATCAGCTGGATCGCCTGATGGTTCCAATTTAATCTCCAGACCAGGTGAACAAATATTGGGTGCTATCAATGTAAGTTCGAAGCCCTCAGATAATAATTCAGCCGCTGCACCTGATATGCCGCTCTTGACCAAACAAATGGTTAAACGACTGAGCGTGGGCGGGTTGGCCATCCCAAACCCATTATCAACCAAATGGACCTGTCCCTATAAGGGATGGCCTTGGGGGATTCCCATCGCCTGTTAGGCCAAACGCCATCATGCTAATCATCAGAAATGTAGCCGAGCCCTGGTTCAGACGTTTGAGGTTAAACTGACAGAGACTCGGCCTGCCGCCAAATTTTGCGATGTTAGTTCTCAAAGAATAAGCCACCCATTCCTGAACAATGCACCAGTCAGGTCGAATTTGTTGGGCCCTGACCCCACCCTGTCACTACCCAATTGACCACTATTTAATCAGTTGCATGGCACTGAGAAAATTGTTGGTCAATTTTCTTACTTTCCTTTCCCAATAAAAGTTTACCAAAAAGAAATTTTTATTTTGTTTATTTTCCCTCTTAACTGCATCCCAGATGGCATTTCCCTGGTGGTCCATCGCCCCACACTCCGGATGGGCATTACCAATTCTTTTGGTCACCATGGCTCCCTCTATTGCCAATTGGGCCCAGTGAGTCTGATACTTTTGGTCCTACAACCCCACTCTTGTAAATTTCTGATATCAATACATGGGGATCTTATGGCCCTATGTACAACAATGGAAAGAGAGAATCAATCTCCAAATTGCCCCCGATGAGTTGGCTGCTCAAGCCAAGAATCTCGTCAAGACTATCCCAGCAATCCCTCCACATGCAGTGGGAACTGCTGAGTGGGGGATGGGTTCAGTGTGGTTCGCCATTGGGATACTCTTTACCCTGCTACTACGCCACCACTTTGTTGTATCACACTTCCAAGCTCCATATCAAGTCGCACAGTTGGCAATGCCCCTGGCATTCTGGCTTGCTTTTTGGGTGTTCACTCATCCCAACTGGCAGGCCGGTCTAAACTTCTTCTGCCATTTCCATGACAACTGGCTAGATGAATCAATGTCACCATGGAAGGGACAGTTCCCAGTAAGCAGCCGTTCCAGTCAAGATGGGTGGCATCCAGCCCCAAGAATCGTGGGAAATGTTCAAGGGGAGGGCGCCAAGGGAATATGTCAAAAAATTTTATCAGCCAATTCACCAGTGATATACTCATTCAAAAATAAATCGCCTTCTTCACTTTATTCTTAACTGTTTATCCCCATAGAGTTGCATACAGACGAGGTAATGGAAAGTGCAATGGCTCTAACAGATATTGGGGTGGATGAGAATTATGTTGAACTGGCATTGGCAGAGCGTTTGAAGCTGCAGGTGCAGGAAGTACTAGTGGTGGTTTTTGTTGATGCCTCACAAAGGGCACCATCGTGGCGCGTATGCCCTTCAGTGAAGGTACAGCAGGCCCCATTCAGCTTTTGGACGCGGTTTTGTGCAATCAAGAACCTGACCCACCCAGTAGTGTTTGGGATGCGGTGGTGGCATCAGTTCAGACCCGATATTGATGTGCCTTCCAGTACTATAACCTTGTACCCAAGGAGGGGTCCACCAATGAAGTGGAGGCTGTTAGTGGGAAAACAGAAGTTAGATGAGCCTCAAACCCTGGGGGCCATGCAGGAAGAGGACTTGCTTGCAGAATACCAAGATTTCTGGAGGGTTTTGGTCCAAAAAGGGATTCGTCGTTTTCCCCTACTGGGCCATTTGCATTCTCTTTCTGATTTAAGGAAGGGTCAGAACTTCCCCGTGGATTCCCAGTTTATCCATTGAATGAATGAGCCAAGGCCACATTGTAGGACCACATGAGTACAATGTTGAGCGAAGGTTTGATCAAGCCATCAAAATCAGCTGTGGTATCTTCGGTGTTGCTAGTGCCCAAGGCAAGCGGAGAGTTATGGCCATGCGTGGACTACTGGAGGTTAAATGAGGTCATGAAACTAGATCCTTACTCAATGCCGCTAATGGAAGTACATTGCCGATGGTCACAGGATGCAAAATTTTCACCAAGCTTTATTTGGCAGGTGCATTCAACCCAGGTACCTGTGAGGATGGAGCACTAAAGATACATGCCATTCAAGTGCCACCTTGGAATGTTCCAATACCGAGTTATGCCATTTGGGCTGCACAATGCCCCAGCATTATTTCAATGATTGATTAACTGAGTACTCTTTCAGTTGATTGACCAGTGTTGTATCGCTTATATAGATGACATCCTGGTGTTTTCACGTTCTAAGGAGGCTCATGTACAGGATGTGTGGGAGTCCTGAAGGCATTGGCTGGGGCAGAATTACAGCTGAAGCCTTCAAAATGTGAGTTTAGCCAGGAGTCAGTCAAGTCACTAGTGAATGTGATATTTGTAAAAGTCCTGGGGGTATGCCCAGATAAGATCCAGGCAGTGCGCGCATGGAAAGCTCAAACCAATCAGACAGGTGTGAGAAGTTTTCTAGAGATGGTAAATGTCCTCAGGCAGTTCATCAAAAATCTATTGAAGTTAGCCTTGCCACTTATGCGACTAACGCAGAATGTACTGTTCATATGGGGGGAAGAAGAGGAGCGGGCATTCAACCTGCTAAAAGAAAAGCTCATTTCAACATCAGTCCTTGCCCATCCAGATCCTGGAAAAACTTACATTTTGAAACAGACGCCTCAAATTTTGCAGTGGGAGCAGTACTCCTACAGAAGGGGAAGACAGGTTGGAGCACCTGGTGTGTTATTTCAGCTGGAAAATGGTTCCTGCAGAAACAAATTACCCAATATATGACAAGGAGCTACTGGCGGTGGTTGCGGCACTGCAGGAGTGGCAGCACCACTTGTTGTACACCTGTCACCCCTTCATAGTACGTACAGACCATTGGGCACTGGAATATTACTGAGAGCCCAGAAAAATGAATCAGCGCTAAGCCTGTTGGCATGTGGAGCTGACTCAATATGAATTCCGAGTGGAATACCATCCAGGAGCTGTTAACACCATAGCAGATTGGTTGAGCTGGGATGTGGGGCTAGCATATGAGAAGGCTGAGTTGGAGAAGTATAACACAGCAACCATGTTCTGGGAAGACCAATTTGCCATGATGGTGAGTGAGGAGGATGAACTGGAGAGGGAAATCTGAAGAAAGCAAAGGAGGTCATCATTTGGGCAACGATTATGGGTGGAAACAGCAGAGGGACAACAGCACAGCCTTCATCATACATATGGAAGAAAAAATGGAATTATATGTCATGACTCGCAGATATGGGTTCTGAACCCATCACTGCAGTGGGAAGTGCTGCAGGCATTGCATGACCACCTGCTGGTGGGACATCCAGGGGTTGCAAAGATGATTGACTTGGTGTGACAGAAGTATTCATGGGCCAGACTGCGAAAGGATATAAAAAATATGTGGCGGAGTGCTTGGTTTGCACGCATTCAAAGCCCTTGTAAAAGCAGCCTGTGGGTAAGTTGGTTCCACTCCAAATTTTAAGTCAGCTGTGGGGGTCAATCAATGTGGATTTCATTACAGGGTTACCTAAGATCCAGGGGAAGGATGCAATAATGGTTGTTGTCAATCAGTTAAAAAAATATGCTGAGTTTTTCCCATGTACCTCAAAATTCTCAGCCAAGGACACTGCAAGGGTTTTTACTGATGAGATATTCGCCCATCATGGCCTACTGGCAGAGATCATTTCAGATTACAGTCCCCAATTTGTATCAAAATTATGGTCAAGTATGCTCAGTAATTTAAAGATTCGCCCGTGTAGGGCTTCAGCATACCATCCCCAGTCAGATGGGCAAACAGAGAGGGTAAACCAGATATTGAGCAATACCTCCGATGCTATATCTCAGATTGGCAGGATGATTGGGTTACCTGGATTAGACTCGCTCAGTTTGCTTACAATAACCACAACCAATTGTCAATGGGAATGTCACCATTTTTTGCTAATCATGGATCCAATCCGGTGTTGGATAGGGGATCAAACGGTGGAGTATGCCAGGGGGCAGATGAATTATCTGAAGAATGACCAAAATTGGAAGGAAATTGCGAAACAAACTGGAGCACACCACAGCACACAAAAATGGTATGCGGATTGACAAAGAGCGCCAGACCCATCATTTGCTCCAAGGGATTGGGTATTAGTAGTGGCGAAGAATTATGCAGTACTGGTGAAGAGCTGGAAACTCGGACCAAAGTTCTTAGGCCCGTATAGGGTGATCCAGGTTGTTAACAAGGTGGCATTTGAATTGGACCTCCTGGAAGGGTTGAAGGCCCATTCAGTTATCTATGGTTCACAACTTCAAGGATTCTTAGGCAGGGACTGGAGTGGCCTGGGCCACTGAACCTATAGGAGGAGAACAACCAGGAATACAAAGTTGAGCAAATCCTGAGGGAGCGTTAGGTTAGGGGTTGCCAGCAATTGTTGGTAAAATGGAAAGGATATCTGGTGGAGAAATTGACCTGGCAAACACCAGAGGAGTGTGCACGCTGCCCCAAAAAGATCCGGGAGTTTTTGGATTTACAGGGGGTGATGTGACAGATCAGGGCCAGCCTGATCTGAACATCAACCTCATGAATATTGGTTCAAATTTGCGCATGAATTCAGAGGTCTGATTTGGAAAGTCAGAACAATCAGGTAAACCACTAGAAATGGAAATCGTAGGTAAGGATTTGGGGATTTGAGAATGAGGACTGATCTGGCATATTGAATGACTGGTGTCTCAAATATCTGAATTTTCATTATGTGGGATATGAGACTTTCTTGAGCAACAATTTGGATGTCGCTTGAGAGCTTAATCTAGGGTTTTAATAATTTAAACTATCAAAATTGCTTTAAAAATGAGGAAACAGCAACAGTGAATACAGTTTCATTTTCTCAATAGGAAAACTACAATAAAAATCAGAATTTCTTGCTTTAAATTTAGTTTTATCTTAAAAGAAAAATTTTGGTCATAATAACCCAAACAATGAGCTCAGCAAATGAGCTAGCCCAAGCTTTGACCTCATTCGCGGCACTATCTTGGGGACAGGCCTTACTGCTTGCTTGCAGCATTGCTGGAACCTTAGTCCTCAAATACGTCACAAAGTTGGGAATGGCGCGTGGGTGAGAGGGTGGTTCTCTGCGGGACTATCAGTCATGTGGTCAGTGACATGGCTGGTGCTGCTCAACTCGTTTGTCATATTTGCAAGAAACTGTGCGTTACAGCCAGCAAATGTCCTATGTGAGAAAAAGGTGGCGATTTTAGGGGAGTTTGGCAGTCCAGACACCTTGAAAGCCATAAGAAGGAGTTCCTTGGTATTCAGTTCTAAATAGATGAGTCTATCAAAGCCCTCTCCAGTTTCTTCTATCAAGAAGCATAGATCCTCACAGGTGTGGGAGTGTTAACCGATTTTGATGCGCAGATTGTTAGAAGTCAGCACTGCTCAGACACCTGGAATCAATCGGGTGATGATTTCTGCACTGACTGTGGATACAAAAACAGCTCAAATGGTCAAATTCTTGCATATTTGAGGGGCCACCTTTGATACCCCAATAATAGTTTTCACACTGCTAACCATGCTTCTATGAGTTATGAAGGGAAACCCCCTAGAAAGAATGAGTGGGGACAAATCTTGAGGGTTGAGTAGATTCATTTGAAAAACTTCACAAGAGCAATATGCAGAACCAGGTCATATGCTATGAGTGCGGGATTTATGGTCATATATTTAAAGTTCTGTCATACAAAATTTGGGAAAAATAATGTGGCTGTCCTCACCAATGAACAATTATTTTTTGCGGGAAAAGATTGGGTGGAGTAGACGTGGAACAATCTACCTCCGCCTTTGCGCAAGTTCCCCCTGATCATGTTTTTGCAGATACCCACTCTTAAGCAAGGGCACCTGAGCCCAAAATGATTTAAAAAGTAGCGCGTTCCTATTTGAATAAGCAGCATCCTTGACAACGCAGATTGAAACCTGTAGCCCATTATGTTATGTCAATGTTTTTATACCCTGGCTACAATAAAAGTACAACCCTCTGAGGTAGCCAAACATCTTTCACAATCTTTTGATTTAGCAAACAATGCTGCCATTTATTGAGTAAACAATATCTCCCCTTATTCTCTAGTACTAAAAAAAAAAATATCTCCCCTTATTCTGATTGCAATTTTGCTGATACTTGGGTGAACTGGGTATGAGTTTGAGCTAAGATTTATCGTGATGCTCTAACTAATATTGTTTCTAAAAAACTCAAAAAATGGGTAAAGCTTGACCCTGATTCAGATTATAATAAGGTTTATGGGATGGCGGGCCTGCATAACACTACCTCCCAAAGTGCTTATAGCACCTTGTCTTTACAATTCGTAAACCTTCTTGTAACCGCCCTAGCTATAGTTCTGCCCAACCAGAGTTATAAAATATTGATTGACACCAATTTTATGTGGCAGCATGGGTATGGTGTGATTTCCAAGCCAATACTCTTGAAATTTTGGGATAAACCTTGCCGTTATTCTACCGTTGAAAAGGGGAGCCATACCCAACCAAAAAGAATAATTAAATTAGTTTGATCTATGCAGACTGGATAATCCAGTCAAGTTTCAACAGGTTGTCAAACGTTTCTGGCCAACACCAGCTCAAGTTGAAGAAAGTTGGGGTTTATCTCTAAGGTCGCGCACAAGAACAGTTGTGAAGTCCAAGGAACAGTGCATCATCAATAGTGGGCTTATCTTAGATGTCCCTGACTATTTGTATGGTGAAATTTATGACCCCCTAGGAAAAAGGCCAACCTGAACCCTACGTAGCACCTGAATTTAATCCCTGGACATGGCGAAATCAAGGTACTAGTGGCCAACCTCCTGAATAGAGCAATACAGATAAAAAACCAAGTAGTGGCCTTCGTTCATCTTGCCCCACCATTGAACTCTTGTATTTTTATGATTTTGGGAAATTGAACGAGATTGGGTTACCTGATGAGCCTGGATCACTGGCAATACTTTCTGTATTCAATCTGGACCAACTGATGGGGATTAGAAGAACAAAAGGATCACGTTTCAAATTATTTTGAACAATATTCAGGAGTGTTTGCACAAAGGGACTATGATTTGTGATGAGCCAAAAATATAGTTCACAAGGTTGAAGTCAGGGGATCAACTGCCAATTCAGATGCGACCCCATTTTGCCATTTGTGAGAGAATGAGGCGATGGTTGCCAATAAAGTTGTTAAGCTACTTGGCCGCGGTTTGCTGGTCCAATCCTCAAACCCTTGGTCCAGTCCAATATTAATTGTGAAAAAAGGATAAGATCAAACAGATTGTTATAGACTAATGTCAGTTGATTAAAATAGTGAGAAAAAGATTCCTACCCCCTTCTGTGGATCAATGATGCTCTGTATCGTTTAGGAGGAGCTCAATTCTTTTCAGCTATGGATCTCATACCCAGTTATTGGAAAGTCTCATATCCTAGAGAAGATCGGGAAAAATGCGGTATGATTAATGGCAATGGGCTATATCAGCCAACACAAATGCCCCAAGGTCTTTGTGATTACCAGAGACGTTTCAGCACGCTATAGATACCATGATAGTTGATTTGAAGTTGTCATGCGTGCTTGTATATCCCAATGACATAAATGTCTTTAGCCGCACCTTCATAGATCATCTTAAGCATCTAAAAGAGGTCTTCAAATGTCTATCCCTGGAGAATCAGAAAATTAAACTGCTGAAATGCCATTTTTTAAAAGAAACAAGATCAAATATCTGGGGTTTGTTGTCGACATTAATGGGCTACACCCCAAAATCTCAAGGTTAAGGTGACTTGGTCCATGTCCCAACTAACAAGTGTTTGTGATGTGTAGATATTTTAGGGATGGTAAGCTATTACCGCCGCTTTATCAAGAGTTTTGCTTCCATTGCTGTACCTCTTTTCCAGTCGTTGAAGGTTCTCAATAAGGGGTTTGTCTGGAATAAGGAGGCTCAGAATTTGTTTGACATCCTTAGGCTATACCTGATGATGGATCAAATCTTGTGGTATCCCAGCTTTAATTGACCTTTCATTATTCAAACTGTTTCATCTCTGATGGCAATCAGTGCCATGTTGAGTCAGGAGGATGAATTTGGCAAAGAGCACCCGGTCACTTATGAAAGTTGAACTCTGAGTAAACAGGAGTGCAATTATATTGTAACCAAAAGGGAATGCCTTGACGTAATATATGCATGTAAGAAGTTTTGGGTAAATATTCATGTGGTTTACTTTACAGTGGTGACTGATCACTCTTTGCTACAATGGCTGCACAACCTCAAAGAGCATGAAGGGAGGTTGGCTCAATGGGCTCTTTAGTTGCAAGCGTATGACTACAAAATTATACACTGCGTGGGGAAAAATGCATCAAAATGCTGAAGGCTGTCATGCTTACCCTCTGTCTTAGTACAGCATAATGAAGCTGACGTCTTGTAAGAAAAAAAAATGCTCAGTTGTGATACATAAGACCAGCATTTAAAATTCAGCAGGGCCTCACCAAAGCAATGGAGAGTACATGAGGTTACAAAGGGCAGTTATTCAAAACTGTAAGAGACAAAGCCCTATTGTATTTGAGACCCTCTGAGCATACTGCAATTATTACCGTGGCTTATAAGGTAACTGGTAATGGGGCCTATGGAAGACGCTAGAATAGGTTCAGCGAGAATATTGCTGGGAATTCCTTAATTTTGACGTCTCTGAACACTTTGGTTGTTGTACTATGCGTCAGGTGCACAAGCCCTTCAAAAAAGCTACAACATCTGGCTAGTGGAACCTGTGTTAACATGACATACTGTATCAATTGACGTTGTAGGGAAATTAACCAATGTACTGAGAAGAGTCAATACATTATTTTAACCATTGACCACTTAAATTGTTGTGTGGAATTGTGGACTATCACTAAAGTAGATGCCGACGGTACTGCCAAGTTCATCATGGAGAAGTTACTTTATCAGCATGGCTGCCCTCAGGTTATCTTAACAGCAATTGCAGCAACTTTACCATTCACATATTCCCTAAAAAATGAACTCATAGTAATTTGGGGAGTACTGATGATGCCCTACCATTCAGATACCAACGGGATGGTTGAACGAGTAAATGGGACCCTGGCTACTACTATGAAGAAGCTGGTTGCTGGGAAACCATCCAATTGAGTAAAACATTTGTCAGCGGCGACTTTTGCCTATAATTAAAGTTATCATTCATCAACGGGGATATCCCCTTTTGAGTTGCTTTACAGGCGTCAGGCTGGGTTGCCCCCAATTTTATATTCTGCAATGGAGCTGAGCTTGACGATGACCCCTCTCCAATATCTGGAAAACTTGACAAAAGTCCAGATCAGGTTACAATCTTTGGCCTATGCTAATGCACTCAAACAGAAACTTAAGGCTAAGGAATATAAGGATACAAAACAGCTAGCTCTTCTGTCTTTTTTCATTAGTGATCAGATAATAATTACATTCCTTATGGGTTTGACTGCCATAACAAATTGGATCAGTTATAGATTGGTCTCTTAAAAGTCATTGATAAGTCAGTTTTATATGCCCATATAATTAAGGGCCCCTCCAATGGTTGGATCATGAATTGAGTGCATGTAGATTCTTATGAGCATTCCAATAACCACCCATTGCGTCAGGGATTATTCTACTAGTTCTTTTTGATCAGGTTTCCCCTATTTTTATGGTTGTTTTATGGGTTTGCAACAGGGCCTAAGCTGTGAATTCTCAGCAATGATTGCCAATCATTTTCTATTTTTTGAAATGTGGTATTTATTTTTCTTGGCTACTCATGCCGTTCGTCACTATTCTGTTTTATGTTCAGCTATGATCGCCATTATGGGTTTCTGCCACCTCTTGGCCACAGTAGAATTGAGCAAAGGTAATTAAATTATTTGACATGTTGGGAGAGGTAAATAATTAAGTGAGGGGTTGTGTTATGGAATTTAACCAGATTATGCTTCCCTCAAAGTATTCCAAAACTAATGGATTGGTCAAGGATGATCCCCAATATTGGTTACTAGTTTTGATGGTTGTAGGCTCCCAAGGGAGGGAGCTCTGAGTTAATATCTATGATTAATTCGATGATTTAAACTTCCTATTGTCCAGAATAATACCTGATAGCTTACCAGCTCAAGGGCAGGATTTTCTAGCCTGCGAAATCGAGTTGAAGGTTGTTCTGGCCAATGGCAGGCCAAATCTGCAGGTCAATGAGTGCAAAGCTATTCTCTGGAAACTAATACTGAAGATTCTTTTTATGGGAACTAAGATGCCAAATTAAATATATGTATGAGCTTAATTCCTTGATAAAGTATCTTGTTCCTGGTATACTAGCTTTTACTAGTAATTGGGTTTGTAGTTAAATTAGGACGGGAGTGCCTAGATATTAGAGGAACAACGATTGTATGTCAGCTGAACCATTATCAACTCATATTTTTGTTCCCTGTCAACATACAGGGTAAATATATTAGGTTAGGAATACCCTCGCAAACCTGTGCAGTAACCACTTTTCAACAGCCATCCACAGGGCTGGGATCTTTGTGAAGCCCTCCAAATGTGAACTTTTTTGTAAGGAGGTGACATTCTTAGGGAATCTAGTTTTAAAGGAAGGACATTCAGTACCCCCATGAAAATTAGAAAATATTCAGCCATGGCCAACCTAAAAAACCCAAAAGCAACTCAGGAGCTTCCTGGAGGCAGAAATTTTCCTCAAGAAGATCTACCTCGCTTTTGCTCAACTATAAGTTCCCCACATTCACTGACTGGCAAGGACAATCATTCAAATAGGAACCTGAATGCCAATAGGCGATTCTTATCTATTAAAGTGGTTTCTCTTACTTACAACCAGTCCATAGGCGTGCTGACACTTCTAAGTCCTTAATTGTGGCATGTAATGAATCTTCAGTTGCCGTAGATGCTGTGCTATTCCAAGAATATGATGTGGTTGAGCATTTTTTAGTACTAGATGGTCTGTGGTTGAGCATTTTTCTATATGCTTTTTTCTAAATTCTCAGCATTGAGCAGTCCAGGATAAAATCTGACAAGGAGCTGGCAGCTGTGTCTTAGTCATTAACTCATTGCCTCTACCTCCTTTAAGGCCCAACATGAGATTATTGTTGCACGGACCACCAGTCTCTGATGTATTATAGAAAATCCCAGATGTTTGCCCACCATCAGGGCCGCGCATACTGTAATATATAAAAATTTTAATTTCAAATGTGATTTTATGAAGGGGGCCTTGAATGTCTTGCCAGACATGTTGAGTAGAAACCCTTCCATGAACCCCAGCATAGATGAGTAACTGACCTCACTACAATTTATAAGCCTCCTGAGTTTTGACATTGGCTCCACTTTCCGTCTCCTCTGCCAGTTTGTCACCAGATGCTCCCCTTATTAATCAAGTATTCTCTGCTTAAAAGACCTCCCTAGAATGGAACACATCATATGAGGACTTAAAATCTAAAGCTAAAAAGTGTATTCTATATGACCTCAAGATTAGTGTAATCCTTTTCAATGATCAAGTTTGGCTCCTTCCATTTTTTGTGAAAAGGTGATTTTAGATCATCATGAGCCCCCAACTGTTGGACATCCTGGGTTCAAAAGTGCTAGGAACTGGTTAGAATCACCTACTTGATCAGGATCTTCCAAGGAGATCTCTTTATGGATTTTTTGTTGTGTAGTGTGTGCACAATCCAGATCTGATAGATCAGGGAAGAAGGTCATCTTGCACCCATTGCAACAATAAAAGAGAGACCCTTGACCTATGTATTTGTATATTTTATTGTAAAGTTGCCACCCTTTATAGGTATGATGATATCATGGTGGTGATTGATTGCTTCACCAAGTTTTCTCTCTTCATCCCTGCAACGCAAAATCACTTTAGAATAGATGGAAGTCTTGCTTGTGAGTAATTTATTTTCATGTTTGGACTCCCTTGGAAGATAGTTAATGACCATGGCCCCCAATTCACTGCTAAATTTTTATGTTCCCTCCTTGACCTCCTCCAGATCAACCCCTGCAGGTATACCGCTTATCACCCCCATTCAGATGGTCAAACTGAGAGGATGAATTAAACCCCATAGCAATATCTCCGCTGTTATCCTTCTGCTAGTCATGACACATGGGTGTCAGACCTTTCCCTGGCGCAGTTTGCATATATTAATTCTCCATGCCTCCACCAGCTTTTCCCATTTTGAGGCTAAAATGGGTTACAACACGTCATTCCACATTGGCTCTTCTTACTTCTACTGTTCTTTTGCGGTGGAACGCCTGAATCACATATGCAAAACCCATAATCTAGTATGTGAGCACTTGTCCAAGGCAGTGGATAATTACAAGAAAATTGCAGACGGAAAACTCCACTTAAAATAAGATTAAGGAAGGATCACTTGTCATGTTGGACACATGTCACCTAGAAATGAAGGTTGCTTTCCACAAACTAGCATGCAAACGCTCTAGCCCTTTAAGGTGTTGAAGGACTTAGGAAAAGGCCTTTTGTATTAAGCTCCTTCCTCACTGAAAAAAGCAC
Organism: Massospora cicadina; assembly: GCA_022478985.1. NCBI lineage: Eukaryota > Fungi > Entomophthoromycota > Entomophthoromycetes > Entomophthorales > Entomophthoraceae > Massospora > Massospora cicadina. The sequence continues at coordinate 90,838 of JAKSZP010017413.1, forward strand.
ATGTTTCACGTATCCCTGTTGTCTCCGTTCAAGGGTTCTATGCCCACTTCGCCTGAACCTATCATGGTTGATGACTCCCAGGAGTCAAAGGTAGAGGAAATCAAAGCTTCCCATAAATCACATCACTCAATACAGTACCTGGTGGCTTGGAAGGTAACCCTTCATATGAAAATAGCTGGGTAAGCTCAAGAGATTGTGCCAAATGTAAAAATCTTGTGTAAGCCTTTCACACAACTCACCCTAATGCCCCTCCCTCCCCAAAAGGTGGTAGCTCTCCTTGAAAACAAACTTTAAAAAAAGGCAAAAAAATACGCCATTTCTCATGTCCCAGGAGGCGCCATGTATCCTGTTTTAAAAGGAAAGTATATTTTAAGTCCAGATGGTCTGCCACTCCAGATGTATCATAAGCAATTTCCACATAGAAACATGATTGGTCTAAGCCCCCAGTAGAGCCCCTATCTAGGATCAGAGACCTAGCTCATGTAGTAGATGAGCGTTGGGTTACTTCCTTGGGTCCTAAAGAACCTCCCTCACTGCCCCTATTTCCTCTTCTGATCTTGTAAAAGTGATTAAGGAATGTGCAGAAAAGTAGTTCAGTTTAGGATCCTACAGCAGGACCCTCAGGACCACCTCAAGTGTGACCTGGCACTGAAGATATTCAAGAGATTTGCCCCACCCACTCAAATTCCCATTTAAGCCCTAATTTGCATAATAATCTTGATTGGGTCTATTTAAAATGTTCAGATCCTGGATTGAAACTGAGGATCATTAAAATTTACTACAAAAATTTGTACAATTGACAATATTTATAGGATGGGTCTCAGTGGAACTCTGTTAGTGATTTGTTCATCCTTCAAAACTATTAAAGTTTTTAGTATTCCGCTAGATTTCACCTTGATCTGGAAGACAGGCAGTGTCACATTTCTGACAGATTGTCTATATGAAGATACATAATCTGGAGGAAGGTTGCACATGATTTAGGGACCACTAATGCAACAGAAAGGCAATAGGAAGATTAACATCCTTTAGTATTATAATAATTAAACAAAAACAGTAATTTCTATATAAAATTCTTTATTTTTTGGTAGAGTTGCACTACCACTAGTTTTAAGTAATCTCACTGAATTTCTCTTACTTCAGCATATTTGCACTGTTAAAGTTTCCTCCACCACTCTCTAGACAAGCAGAGTATCAAGACCAGTTTATCTCTCCACTATTCTCTAACCAGAAGAGTCGCACTGCTGGTTTCTCTCAAGTAGTCAGGGTTGCATCCAGCTTGTCTCAGAAGAGTTGCACTACTAATCAGTCCAAAAACGTCCCCTCCTATATTTTTGTCACCACTTCTATGCTAGTTGTGATGGTCACTCCACTATCACCAATCAGGGTAAAGCTATCTTAGCTTTGCTGTATCCGTCATGTAGCTGTGCTTAATTTCCCAACCTAAACTAAATTTCTCAATATTCGATTCATTTTTGAGGTTACATCAGAATTTCCATATTCACCCTAATCAGATCATTTATTATCAGTCAACATTGAATATCATTAAATTAGTAATAATATGTTTGTTTTGATTTTAGCAGGTAGCAATGATTCACTAGGCAAAAATTTAGGCTTATCGTCCAGTCCTATATAATCTTTTGACAACTGACCAAAACTTTCATTATGTCATAGGAGATCTCTAATGCCTTCCCCATCAATTCTATTGCAAGAAGCTTAAGATGACAATAGCGTTCCCAGAAAGAGGCTTAGTCATTGAAAATTTATCAGGTCTTTTTCCCTTTCCACTATATAGGCAACCACCCTCCTTATGGTAGGTTGACAGTGTCATAGTTACATGACATAATTGGGGGCTCAGACTGTAGGAACAAAGCTGGTCGTGAAGAGTCAAAAGTTAAGTTGGCAGGCCCCTGACCTCAAGCATATCCTGGACCAACGCTGGGTTTAGGCAAGATATGCCAAAGTTGGTTCTGGTAATGCGTATGATGCTCACCCCTGTGTTACATCAAGGGCGTTAAAATGTAAAAGCTACGTTATAAATCAGGACGGTTTATTAAAGTTCCTTGGGGAACGGAGTTTTGAAACCCATTCCATTTACAATATTGCCAAATTGGGATGAATTTACATGCAATCAATAACTTGAGTACAGATAATCTCAAGCTACAATATCATGCTAAATGGTAGTGTGCACTTACTGGTTTGTTTAGTCTTAGCACCACTATCGCAGATTGATGATTCTCCTCCTATTGTTTATCAATGATTTTATGAGATCAACCTTCCTTGTTGGTCAACTTGCTTAATAAAAAACCCCATTAGTTTTACACTTTTTCTTGGTCCCTTGGGCAAACCTGTGTGTGGAACTCCTCAAGGAGGCCTCCAACAATATAGGACAATTTATATTATCTAAATCAACAACAGAATCTAGTTTACAACTGGGCCGCCCTGGTCTCTTCCAGATTGAGGCACCCAAACACTCCCACTCCAATCTGGACTTGATATGGTCTCCCGCTTGGGGTCCAGCCAAGTTTAGTAGTTTGTTATTTATTTTGTTGATTATATGATTGCACACCCTGTCCCTGGGTCTTCTATGCTCCAGTACCTTCCTTGGTACCTTGTTTTAAATATTACTAGTGATTCTTTCCCTTGTGGTGTGGCTGTGTATCCCACACCACCTCTTTGGGAATGAGTGAGTTACAGATACACTTCTGACATCAGTCAACCAACCTTTTTATCTTAATTACACTAGAAATTATCTATGCGGGGCTTTCTTTAAGTGTGAACTGGGTGCTCAGGTCGTTTGTCACAGCCTCTATGGTGCTCACCACCATTTTCTCATTTGGTTTAGTTTTGGTGAGTCTCAGCTTTATTCTTGCTACTACCAACTGGGAAGTGTCCACTCTTCCTGTACCTAGTAGACTTAAACTCTTTGTGATCCTGTTGTTGTGATTCCCCAACTTTCCCCCAAAATTTATTCTGAAACTTCAACAGGCTCTTTCTTCTCTCTCACTGGAAGCTTCTTTTAATAATAAAAAATGGACTGGTTCTCATCCACCCTCATGTGGGGTGGCTTTTCTTTATCAGCTGTCTATAGAGGTGGCCGACTTGGTTTTTGTGGTGTTCCACACACAGCTGCTTTTGTGGAATTCAGTTGAGAGTTTGGAGAACTTCTTGAAGCAGCGTTACCCAGATGTCTCATCTGTACAAGCCTTCTATAAGTTCTTTGCTCTGCGCCAATATGGCCACTTGGTGAAAATATATTAAATGAATTTTGTGACAGTGCCCATGCCCCACCTTTGACAGACGTCATTAAAACGTTATTTCACTGGTCTACTTTAGACCTCCTTGCAAGAAACGCCCCAGTATGGCAATTGCCCCTCCCAACTTTGACCATATGATTGAAGCTCTTTGAGGCAATTTCTCTCCCCAAACCATAAGGGGCCAGGTAATTTGGTCATCATGGTTTCAACTAGGGTGGCTATATAACCATGGGCACCAAAAACTTATATGCGTTTTTTGAAAAAGGAGGAATCTTGTCCTATCATTCCTTCATTTTTGGCTGTAATTTAATGGTGAGCAGGGTCCAGCCCCAAATTTAAATTAAATGTCTCAGTTGATTTGGCCACAATAATGTCACCTGCATTGGCACCTATAGATATGGCGCCTGAGACTATTTCTCTTTGAATGGGTATAAGCTCCACTCCAATCCCTTCCCCATTTTGGCAGACTTTGAGGGTTTGGATGAGTCTAGCCCCAAATTTAATGATAATGATTCAACTAAAATCATATTTACTTTGCAACTTGTTCCTATGGTGCAAGCTGTATCATTTACAAAGGGCCTGGTGGAGATGGCCTTGGATAACGATGAACTACTGGCCAGTGAATTGGGTATGGGATTGCTAACGCCCCAAAACGTTTTTTATAATGCAAACTATATAAAATTATATGAGATGAGCATCAGGCCTTGTGGCTCTGATTTGGACCCCATTTTTGTGTACCAAATCACACCTGAGAACCCACGCTGACCCCTATCATGATCCGCAGAACACAGGTGGTGTAGAAGAAATTGCTTTTGAAAAATGGAAATGTATTTTCAACTGCTGAAGATATAGTGGTATATGTGGCCTCAGTAGTGAGAGTGGCCAAATACCCCACTCCATTTTTATGTAAAAACTTATCTTGGAGGCATGCTTATGCCTGATGAAGGGTTTTCTGGTGAGGCGTTAACGTTATATGCTTTGAATAAAGACCATTCTGATATTTTTTGTTGTCTGCCACCCTTTCATCCCCTTTAGAGAAAATCATTGCAACTATTTTGGTGGATACAGGAGCCTCTGAGAATTCTATTGAACAAGACCTGACTGACTACCTTGAGTTGAATTACATGCTAGGTGGTATGGTTAGGGGAGGGGCTTCCCAAGGTATCCCACGCTGAAGGTTCTGGGGTTAGTAGATTATCAAGTTGGCAAGTATCATTTGACTGACCGCTTCCAAGCAATCAAAAACTTATTGTACCCCATTTATTTGTGAGAAGGTTGGAGGCAATAGGTTGACGTCAGAACCAACTTGAAAGACAATACCTTGCCCTTAATTTTTAATAATGTTCAAAAATTAGTTTTCCTCTATCTGAAGCCAACTCTCAGGGCAATTTGACCCAATGGCAAGGTCCACACACTCAGTCTCGCTCCGTTTCTGATGCCCTCTTTGGAAGCACCCTTATCTCTATTCTTGGGGGGCTGGAATCTTAGTTTGATGAAGCTTCAGCCAATGTACTACCATCTCATTCAGATTTTAATGTTGAGAGTTCAAACTCACTAATGATCTGGTACATATATCTTCTCCCATTTACCATTTGACAGTAAGGAAGGAATCATCCTTTGATGTGTGGGTTAACGAGCAGTTAGCTAAAAGCGCAATATTTCATCGTACCTCTCCAGTATACTCCCCACTTATGTTTGTAGAGAAGACCAATGGTACCCTATGCCCCTGCGTGGATTATGGGAACCTAAACAACGTCACAGTACCAGACTTGCATCCCATCCCGGTGGACTCTCAGATTGCTCGCTATGTGAAGAAGGCAAGAGACTTCTCCAAACTAGATTGTTTAAATTCATTTAATCAGCTCCATATCAATAAGGGACAGGAATAACTAACTGCCTTCCAAACCAGAAAGAAATTTTCAATTTTTGGGTTATGTCTTTTGGGCTTAAAAATGCGCCCCCTATTTTTCAACGCCATATAGATGTGGCTTTGGGTCCTTCTGGGTGTATGCGCAGTTGCCTACATGGATGTTATTTTTGTGTTTTTCTACAATCAAGATTCTCATACAATACACCTGCGGCAAGTGATGAAACGTTTGAGGGCAGCTGACATTATGCTAAAAATCAGTAAGTGCGAGCTTTCAGGTCTCAAGTCACCTTCCTGGGCAACTTTATATTTGACCAAGGCCACATGATAACTCCAGACAAGGAGAAGGCGATTCAGGAATGGCCCACCCTAACTTCAGTCAAAGAATTGAGTATTTTTTAGGGGACGTGTACATTCCTTAAGAAATTTATACCAAATCTTTCTGAGGTGGAAGACCCTAGTATAAGGAGAGTGGAGCAAAAGTGCTCCAATGGTCTCCCGTTTTGTAAAATGCCTTCCAAGTGGTAGATTGCACCCTGCTATCTACGTCCATCCTTCACCATGTAGATCCAGAAAAAGAGTTTATTGTGGCTACTGATGCCTCCAACTTTGCAATAGTGGCTGCCTTGTTACAAGTGGAGGAGGTGGAATAGAGCATCCAGTGGGATATTTTTCAGGAAAATGTTCTGGCCAGAGTTAAACTACGCCATTTATGACAAAGAGTTATTAGCAGTGGTTGAGGCGCTGACCTATTGGCGTCATCATCTGCATGTCTCATCCCTATCATTCCACATGCATACTGATCAACATGCCTTATTGTACTATCGCGCATCTCATGTCCTGACCCCACAGAAAACCCGCTGGCATGAGACCCTGTCCCAATTTGTGTTCTCCTATGCGTTTACAAAGGACAAGGAGAATGGTTTGGCGGATGCTTTAAGTCAAAACCCTACATTATCTCCAGATCCTAATAAGGTAGAGGTACATTTTACCCACTTGATCCTGCCGGATAAGATTGTATCCCAACATCCCTCTTTCATGGCACATGTGCCAGCACTTGCTCCTCTAGAAACCAGGAAGAAATATTGTATGTTCATAAAGATAGTCCTTTCACAGCCTTTGTTAGCTGAGTATACTATGGATCTGCCAAGAGCTAATTGGATAAGGATGACATTACCAGGGGTTACCACATTAAGGACTAGATGGTGTGGCTTTAGGGTTGCCTATGGGTTCCTGCCGGACCACTTCGCCTGGAAATTATCTGGTACCATCATGAGGGGATCACCGTTGGACACCCTGGAAAGGCAAAGACTCTGGAGCTGATCTGCTGTACTTATAATTGGAATTTATTAGCCGCGCAGGTTGCCAGATATTTTAAAGAGTGTCTAGTCTACAACTAAATGAAGCCAAATTTCCAGCCCTTGCAGTGTTGTTGGTACCAGTTCAATAGGCCAAAGGGCCTTGGACTTTTTTTATTGGTGGATTTTATTGTGGAATTACCTGTATCTGATGGCTATGATGCTATCATGGTGGTGGTGGACTGTTTTACGAAGTTCGCCCAATTTATTCCTTGTAGAACTACAGTCACCGTAGCTGAGATGACTAGGCTCTTTATCTCTCATGTGTTTGCCCTTCATGGGTTGCCCCTGGAGATAATTAGTGATTGTGGCCATTTTTACCTCTTTATTTTGGGAAGAGTTATGTAAAAATCTTCAAATTCTCCCCTTCCGGTCAACTGCCTATCACCTCCAATCAGATAAGCAGATTGAACAAGCAAACCAGTGCCTGGAACAATTCTTACGGTGTTACACGGTCGCAGGCCATTCAGATTGGGGTTACCATCTTCCCATGAACCTAGCTATAACAAAGCCCAACATACATCCATTGGTTGTTCTCCATTCTTCGCTAACTATGGCTTTAACCCCACCTACAACATGGAGCCCAGCTGTGGTTATAAAGTGGAAGCGGTGGTGGACTTTTAGAAGACTATTAAGAAAGTACACCAGGGGTGAACATGAATTTGGATGCAGCTATGTAAGATTATGAATAAACCGCTGATGGAATGAGATGGGTAGGTCCTGCGTAAAAGGAAGGGGATCTCATGATGCTTGATGCTAGAAACATTCCAATCAAGCAGCCATGCAAAAAACTGGGACCAAAGAGGTTAGGGACATATTTCATTGTCAGAAAAGTGGGCCACGCCTCATACAGTTGGATCTACCCCCCATCATTCTGAATCCTTGCCATTTTAATGAATTAAAATGACGTTGTTTGAGGTCCCCTAAAAGAGACTCCAGAGGATTATCTCGTTGATGGGGCGCTAGAGTGGTAAGTGGAGGAAATTGTACCCCAAGCCATATAAGAAGAAGGCTTGAGTACCTGGTATTCTGGAAAGGATTTGATGAAGCAGATAACATTTGGGTACCAGCGCGCAATTTTACCCATGCCCAAGATCTAATTCAGGTTTTCCACGAGCATTTTCCTGAGGCATCAGGACCCAAGTTGAAGCAAAGTATTGCCGCCATGAAGATGAACCCTTCCCACAAGAACTTTTCTCTGGCAAAAGCCCCTGAAGGGGGCTGAAGCCCCAAAAATGAGAGAGTAATGTCATGTTTATATGACATAATTGAGGGTACAAACTATAGTAACAAAGCTGGCCTTGAGGAGGCCAAAAAAGTTTAAGCTGGAAGGCCTCCCTGAACTAAAGCATATTCTAGACTAACGCTGGGTACAGGCAAGATATGCCCAGGTTGGTCCTGGGAATGCACATGATGCTTGGCCCTGTGTTACATCGAGATCATTAAAACACACCAGCTCTATTATAAATCAGGACGGTTTGTTACAGTTTCTTAGGGAATAGCGATTTGAAACCCATTCCAGTTACAATATTATCAAATTTAGACGAATTTACTTGTATTTGATAACTCAAGTTTAGACAATCTCAAGCTACAATATCATGCCTGAAGGTAGCGTGCAAATATTGCTTCATTTAGGCTTAGCACCACTCTCACATATTGACGATTCTCTTATTGCTTATTAATAATTCCATGAGACCAACCTTCTTTTTTGGTCGACTTGCTTAATGAAAAACCCGTTAGTTTTACATTTTGTATGATCCCTTGTGCAAACCTGTGCGCAGAACTCCTAAAGTAGGTCTCCATCAATATAGGACATTTTATATTATCTAAAGTAACAACAGAATCTGGTGCACAACTGGCCGCCTTGGTACCCTCCAAATTGAGGCACCCAAGCACCCCCACACCTTTCTGCGCTTAGTTATGGACTCCCCTTGGGGTCCAGAAAATTTTTCTCATTTATTATTTATCTTGTTGTTTATCTGTATTGTACAACCTGTCCTTGGATCCCCTATGCTCCAGCACCTTCCTTGGTACCTTTTTTCCAATCTTACTGGTATATTGTTCCCTTGTGGTGTGTCTGTGTATCCTGAACCACCTTACTGGGAATAAGAGATCAAATGACATTCTTCTGACAGCCAGTTCATTCTTTTGGTTTTCTTTCATTTAAGGTTACTTGCAAAAACACACTTTATTCAAACTTTGCTTCAGAATCCACCCTCCATGC